>VZRS01009214.1:584310-641243 GCA_013398055.1 Ifrita kowaldi
GCCCAGGGGGGCGGGCCCGCGCGGGGCCGGGGCTTTCCCCCCCGCCACAGGGGCCGTGCCCGCCGGGAGGACGCGAGTTCAGCTCCTCGCGGCTTGCGAGGGCCGGTCTCCCTGCCCGGCCCATCCTCCCCGCTCGGCCCATCCTCCCTGCTCGGCCCGCGGCCGGGCGGGGCGCGGCCTCACGGCGGAACCGCCGCCGGGGGGCGCTGCGGGCNGCGGGGAAGGGCCGCCCGCGGGGTCCCCGGGACGAGCTGCGCCGCTCCCGCGGCGGTGAGGCCCCTGTGAGTGCCGGGGGCCTGCTCGCTCTTCCTTCCTCCCGGGGGGGCGGGCGTGGGCCCGGCGGATCCGGCACGTAGCGAAGCCCTTTGGCTGAAAGGCAGCGGGACCCGCCGGAGCTGCTCGGGGAAGGTGTGGGCCCCCGCGGCTGCGTGCGGAAAGAACCGGAGAAGGCGCAGCCTCTTCCCTCTTCGCGTAAGGGGCGAGGGAAGGGGTATCCGCACCTTTCTCTCCTCGCGGATTTGGATCTGCCCGGTGTTGTGGCGCCTGTTTTGTGGCGTTTCAGGAAGGCTCTGGAGGCCGAGGCACCTCCAGGCCTCGACGCTGGCTGTCGTGCGTGAGCATGGGCAGAAAATCGCGTATTAGGGGCGAGAATACTCACTTAAAAGTATGAACTTAAAAGTAGTAGGTGGATGGGCGTTCACGCAACTGGATCTTGGGATTTGAGTTGAACAGGCAACATTGGACCAGTGAAATGTGGGTCGCTGAAAAACAAAGGCAGGATAGTTTAAAGTCACAAAATATTGACTCCCATTTCAGGTGGAGGGGTAGTGAGACTGACTGTACTATGAATGAAAGTAATGAGTGTACACTTCCGCATTTTTAAATCGGTGCGCAATAAAATCAGTTCTTTATTGACACAGCACATTAACTCTTCAACATCCCTATATAATCATCTCCTCTGTGTAATATTGGTTTGGTAAATAAATTTGGCCTCTTGCATAGAGTTCTAGCTTATACTGTTAAATCTTTTGTAGCCAGACTATTTTCTGCACAGGTGTGTTTTCTGAACAGATCAGTATGCAGGGCAAGGACCTACAAAATGTTTTACTTGACAATTGTGATTTTTTTCTCGTGTCCAAGAGGGTAATTAAGTGCTAAGCACTTAAATGCCTATAAAGTAAGCGTTGAGGCAGTCACCGAAGAAAATGAATGTAATTAAACGGTAGGTTTTAAGGAGATACTGATGCCTCAGTTGTGTCCAAACTGGTATTATAATGCTGGCGTTTGTAAAAATTGTTCAGAAAATGCCTGTTTATGTGGTTTTTAATCAAAAAACATGCCATTATCGGGACACAGCTGCTGCAGCATGAATAACCTGGAAGTGTTTCCAGAAACAAATAGAAACTATCATCACATCTTCTCTTTATGTTCTTAGCTGAATGAAATAGTAATTTTAAAGAGCCATCCTTTTTGTTGTTTTAATTAATTAACTCCATGTTGCTGCTAATATTGTTAGAAACAACTTGTGTAAAACCAGGGCATAGGCCATTTATTTTCTGAAAAACACTCTTTAATTCTGAGAAATTTATACACTGTTCAATAACAGACTTGAGTTTTTATTGCGTAACTTTGGCTTCTGTGTTCCTTTAGATGCCTTTGATGACTTTAGTCAATAATTTTAGTCTCTGGATTTTTTATTTTGTGACATTTAGCAATAGCATTCTAAAATGTTCAGTTTGGTCTGTCTGTTGTCTTGTAGTGCTAATCTCCTGCAGTTACAACACAGGATTTGAGGCTCTTTTTTTGCTTCTTTTCTTTAATTGAAGTAGGAGGGGAAGTGGAGGGGAATAGTAACATAAAACGACTAGTGGAAATTTCTATTCTATCTCACAGAAACTTAATTTCACAAAGAGGATTGTCATTGCTTTTGAAATTTAATTTTATGTCATTGTAATGGAGTTTAAATGTAAGATTCTAAAGCAAATTGAGCTATTTCTGTATTGGCTGAAGGAAAACACCAGTGTATCCTTTCAAGTGTTTAGAGTGCTCTGCGTTTTAATTTGATAAAATGTGAATTTTTCAGTTAAAACTTTGTAGTTGCTGCCATCTGATGAAAAAAGAGTGTTTTTTGCAGAAAGCAAGCAGCTGGTTGTACATATGGTGGTATTAAAAAGGATGTTCAGGTTTGTTATTAGTAAGTTTTGCTTGGTTCAATGACCAAGTCCATTTGAGATCCTTGGAGACTTTAGTTTTTGTTAAATTTAGGGTTGATTGTTTTGTTGGGTTTTTAAAAGTAACTTCTTGTGTGTATGGTATTATTTTCTTCCTTCTCTCTTACAAGTTCGAGAAGCTTTTTTTGTAGTCTTACAAGTGGCTTTGTATCTAAGTGGAAAATGACCTATTTCCTAATTTCAGCATAACAAAATTGTTCTTGTTAAGTCAGTACTGAAAGATGATGTATTTCTTCAGTAGTGATGGAGGACTTCAGCGCTAACAATTTAATGTATTGAAATGCAGCACTGAGAGGATAATTGTATTGAATCCCCATGGCTCTTCAGAAGAGTTTTGTCTGGTGCTGTCTGCAGTGGGTTTGTAAGGCTGCCATTAGTATCTCTACTGGCATTTTGGAAGCAAAATTTCCATTACTATGTTATTTAGCCTTGTTTTTCATCCCTCCTCAGACTTTGGATAGTTTCAGTCAAATTAACAAAGAGAAAAGAGATGTGAAAGTTGGGAAACCTCTGAATATTTTCTGAAAATGGGAAGCTGTGTGAATGAAGGAGGAGACATCAGTTCTGTGACTGAGCTGTAGTGAGAGCTCAGCAGCACCTTGATCTGCTGGTTTGTTTGCCAGCAGTAAATAAGGGACAGTGATGCTGCGCTGGTGCTGCCTCCCCTGCCTATGGAGTGAAGGACACGTGAGGAAGCTGTGGGAGTCTTCTCTGGAGGTGGGTAAAGGGACATTACAAGTTTTGGAAAGCTCACAAGTGGTTTTGGATAGAAAGGAAGTTTGGTATTGTAGCATCTGTAGACTCCATATAGGTAGGGTATATGGCAGATGGCTGAATTATGCTGCTGAGGGAATGCATGGACATAAAAACCAAACATGACATTAGCAAGCAAAACTTTACTAATTCACATAGTGGTGTAGCCATAGCACTGCTGCTTTATTTGTGGGTGTTTGGAGTTTTTTGCATGGTGGCTCCCCCCTCCCTTAAAAAGCATGAAGATTTTTGAGGTTTACCTGTTAATGTCTGTGTAATTACACATTGTAGCATTATATAAAATATTAATTTGTTCGTAGAAGGAGAGGTTCACTGCTTTCATTATAGAGATGATGTGTTAGAAATACACCTGCTGTGTGCAGCTGGTGTGCGAGTAACCAGATTTCGAATTGATACTGAAGATGTATTCTGATTTCCAGTGTTGAAAACTGTCCAGTGATCTAGTCACCATTAGTAGCTTCACTTACTAATTGCAGTACAAAAATTACTTTCCGCTCACATTCTTTGTAATCAAAGGGACAAAACCCTCACTTAAAATAGTGAGAATAATCTTTCATCTGTAATTGTAAAACTTGCTTTCAAAGGACCTGCAGTTTGAAATTAAAAATACAATTTTTCAAATGTTGTCTGTCTCAGTGAAATTTTCATGTGTGTATTTATAGATGTTTCTACTTAAAATGTGAATAAAAAGGACTCTGCATTTTATTATGTAGAGACTGAAATCTTGTGTTGGTAATTTAATCTCTGTTTATGGTGTGTGTTTTTAAACAAGAGCTAGATACTGGAAGACTTTGCGGTAGATGATTTGATATGCAGCCTTTTATTTAGAAGTCAGGTGCTCCTAGACCAGTTTCTAAATTATACCTGCTCAGTTAGTTAAATCTGCATGTATCAGTAGAACAGATGCACAGACTTTTCGAATAAGATATCTTTTCTTGCCACCTTAAGTGACATAGCTGCTTAAAGCCATAAGCCTTGACACATGTAAGTTATTGGTGTATTTTTGGGGTTGCTTTTTCAGACTTTAGGAAGCAGGTCGTAAGTCTGGCAAAATTCACGTAGCTTTTAATGACTTGCCAACTCAAAGTTATTTTCCTTTAAAGGGGAAAAAACTACACAGCTCTATGAAGCAGTTCCCACTTTTTCAAGGAAAAGGTGAATCAGAAGCATAGTTACACGCTCTCTTCAAAACTCGAGATAATTTTTTTTTAAGCTCTTTATGCTTTTCTCCAAAGTGCCTCTCTGTCTTTTACCCAGCAGTCCACGTTACTGTTCTGCATTTTTTTAACTCCTTTCTTGTCTGCTCAACTTCCTGTCAGTTATGAAAGGGCATTTTTAATTTTACCAGAAAGCAGTTTTGGGCAGTATCTTCCTTACTTATAGGGTCTGTTAACAAATTCATTATTAAAATTGCCTTGCAAGTTAATCATAGGACATCTAGAGGTTACTTGGAGAGAGTGATTTTTCAGAATTTCAAGACAAGAGAATTAATGCTTAAGGTTTGTAATCATTGTAAATATAAGCAGGGGAATCAACTATTCATTATTACCTCAGCTGCCGTTTAATTTGTGAGTGGGCCAGGGCTGTGTTTGTGTTTTTGTTGACCAAGGAGTGAGAAATAACACCATAGTAATTCTGCGTGGTGTAACCAATTGGGTGTGGCAATTTTAAGAAAGTAAGTTATCCAGACAAAAGCATTTGTGGTTCACTAAAAATAAAAACAGGGTTAAGGAATAGAATGTGAGGAAGAACTTTGAGATTTCCCATTGAGCAGTTGGTACTGAGAAAATCAGCTTGGACGTAACATTTGGTCTCTGGCAAGCAAGCACTTGTTTGACCCTTGCTGGGCCAGTATGTAATTAACCTCTAATATTGCATAGCCAATTGCAGTGATACCAGAGGTCAGTTTCTCTGATACCAACATCTCTTATACCTGATGTAAGTATCAGGTAGTAAATGAAAATGACATGCCGTATCAAATACTCTGTGGTTCTGTAAAAACATCAGTTTTCCTGAAAGCATAATACATAAGGACATAGAAGACAAATATAACTGCCCTGCAACTCTTTATCTTGGTCACTATACTGAAGACTTGTAAAGAAGAATACCTATATTGTTATGTAGTGACATACTGATTTGACTGCAGCTTTTCAGTTTCCATATTCAGGCAGTTTCTGTAAGGCAAACTCTTGTGTTCAAACACTTAGAAACATCAGTTTGGTGCTTATTGTTGCTCACTATTTTATAACTATCAACCTCCTATAAACTGTTAAAAATATTCAAAATACAAACCAGAGGCCAACAGTCTTGGCGTGGAATCCATTTTTTTGCTACTTCTGTGCGTGTTTGCAAATTTCTTCAAATACTGTATTTGCGTGTGTTATACTTGGTTTATTCTCTCTCTGCTGGTGGGGATCAAACTCAAATAGTGACAGAAAAGAAGAAGAAAGCAGTTGTTTGTAAGTTCAAGTGCAGAGTCCATTGGCACTACTAGCAGATGCTCATTTAATACATGTGATGTTTTCTCTTTATTTCAGGTCCTATGCAGAGTCAGATGCAGTTCCCCTCTGGCTATGGCTCACATCTTCCAAACTACAGTGCGCCTTCAGGACACTATTCCCAAGTGCCCAGTAAAGCTGCTGCTTCACATCTGGATAATCAGTACAGAGCCAGTTACTACCCTGGTTACTATTCAGCACCAGCACAAAACGTTATGACATCTGTGGGTAGCAATGTGTTGAATGCACAGGAATCACAGCAATTGTACAACAACACTCCTCCCCCTTCGGGGGGGTCCAGTGACAGACCTGTTCAAGGAGCGATATCATCTGCATCCTACTTGCATGTGAGTGCTCAGCAGTCATATTCAGCTTTTGATAATCACTACAGCACTTCTGTCAGCTCTTCAGTTGCATCTCAGGGATTTCCCCTTAATTCTGATCACTATGCCATGCCCGTGGTTTCTGGTGCCATGTATCCTAATGTTTCCTATCCTCCCGTGGCTGCTGGCGGTGTGTATGGGCAGACATTTACCTCGCGGAGTCTACCTGCTGTTGGACAGTTCAAAGAGACAAATGCGTTTTCTAGCCAGAGTACATCAGTACCTCATTCCCTTCAACAGCACGTTCCCGTGGGATATAATACAACATTATCAACTGTTTCATCTGCTCAGTCTGTGCAAGACAACCTCAGCAGGAATCTCACTGGATCAGTTGCTAAAGTAAACAACCAAATAAATACAGGTATGGTATTACTTGAAAGATCGTGAACTTCCAGATTTGTCTGGGAAGCATAAGTAATCATGTGCTCTTGTTGGCTTGGGCTTGTTCACTGTGGAACTGTGTAATGTAATTTTGAATTCTGTCACTCATTCTTGTAGCTTTTCTAATTTGGTTACCACAGTCCTCACAATAACAGCTACTTGTTTCTATTGAAAGATAAAGAAAAAATACACTATTTATGGGATGGTTTTAGTTTATTTGTGTGTTTTTCATGTGCATGGCCTTGGAATTTTTTTCATGCAGTTCTACAGGAATGTATAATTTCTGAAATGTCTGTTAATCACAAAGATAATTGTTTTTTGTCTAGAGAATTTTTAATGGTTTAAGTAATTTCTTTAAATTTTGCGTTAGTGAACACTGTGAGAGACTGAAATGTTAGTGGTAGTGACTCAAAACAATCAGTCATTTGTGGAGGCAACAGGGTGCTTTCCTGAGGCCAGGTTTGCACGTTTTCTCCAGGGGGAGGAGGAGGGTTTTTGGGGATGTGGTATGTGATGGGGAAGCCTTCAATCCACACAAGACAGGGAGGGTGAACACCCACCACCAGAGGCTACAGGCTGGATTTTGAGCTAGATAAGAAGCAGACCCTGTGGAGGCAGGGTGGTACTTTTTATCATACCAGTTGTCCTTCCTCACACAACTGTCGCGCTTAGGCCTGAGGGTGTTCATCCCTTCTGACGGGGCATAACTGGCTCAACCGCACTGATGTGAGAGGCAGCATCATCTCTTAGAAGGGGTCATAAACGATCAAAGACCCCCAAAGTGCCCCCAGACTCAATTTCTGAGGCGTTCCACCAAAGGACTGGGCATGATCCACAGTGTTGCAACAGATCCACAGTGTTGCAAAAGACAGTGTAAAACTCTCCCGCCTGCACGTAAGGGGAGGTGCTTGGACTTTTCATGTACTCCTGAACATAATTAACCCATTGAACTCTCTTGTGTGGGACCCTCACCACCAAGAAGTGGACTAACAGGACACTGACTGGATACCCAGATATCTGGTGATACCTTTCTATTTATTCAACACACATAATTTGTGTATGTTCCTTTTTCAAGTTAAATATAGGTGGCCTGTCCAGTTGAGTGAAAACCAGTAGAATTTTGTCCCATTTGGATGGTATGAGGCACCTCATGATATGAGTCCGTTGTCATCCCACGTGCTGTCCGTGCTTGGCGTCAGCTGCCTTGTGGCTGCCCAGCACCCATGGCATTTGCTGAAACTCCATTGTGAGTTAAGGTGATACGACAGCACGTGCTTTACTCACAGACACACGTACAATACCTGCAGAAGTGCGGAGTGCTGTGGAGGCCAGGGCATGGGCAGGGCATTGTCTTCTCCTGCATTGACTTGGAGGGCTCTCAGAAGTTCGTGGTTTCTATGGTACCATTTCCCCCATGCTCCACAGGGAAAGCTCACAAATACGATGTCTGCCACATTTGCGAGTTCCTGGATGTGTTTGTGATGATGTTGGTATTTCTTCACTTTTTCTGTGGTGGCCTCTTCTAAAGATGTGTCAGTACACTCATATCACACAGTCACATCCACCACGAATGCTTGGATTTCCTTCACAGGAATTAAGTCCAGTTTGTATAACTCATTGCTGTCATCCCTTATATGTGGTTCCTGAAACACTGTCCAATCTTGCTTTTTTGCTTCCTTTGATAACATTTCACATATGTAATTGTGCCTTTTAATTCTTGTATCCTGCACAACTGGGCAGTTCCCAATGATACGGGAGCATGTTTCATTCTCAGCCTGGAAATGCCTGCAGGATTTGAGGTATTTTTCTTGTCTACCCCTTGCCAGGTACTCTCTTGATGGGTCTTAATCTGTCACTTGTCAGTCTCTTTCCCTCCCTTCCCCTCTCCTCTCATTTTATTCTCTCATTACTTCACATTTACTGTTAAATAAAATTCATACTACTGAGTTTGGCATATGGTCTTGTTTGCACCTTAATTCAGGCAGAGGCATCTCTCTAGTAGTTGTAAGAATTGGATCTTAATAAACACACATGCATTTTCTCACAAAGTTCGGGAAAAAAGTGGAACCCTACATGGATTTGGAGTCAGCTGGGGTTTTTTTAATCAATAGTTTTGATAAGCATTTGAATGAGATAGGAAGTTGTAGCTGATTTTTGTAGGCAGCAACTTGATGGTTTTAGTATGGATGTAGCTATAAAGTTGTGAGGGTGCCAGTTGAGGGCAAGTATTCTCAGTCCTCACGGGTACTTCCAGCTTCTGTTTTGTAGGAAAACTGAGTACCAGTTCATGGGGTAGTACTTAGCACTACGGAAGCATGGAAGAGATTGTAAGTGTGGGAGTACCTTCACATTGAAGCATCCTGCTCTGCAGATGAGAGAGCAATGGTCTGTGCAGGAAGATTCTGATTTTCTTTCTAAACTGGAAATTTTCAGACTTCGTGCAGTTTTGACTTGTAAGCAGTGCCAGACTATGGCTTGCTTTCTCTACCAAAGGCAGATATTAAATAACTGTAGGTTTCCTTTTCAATGCTAAATATTTCAGATTGTGGTGTACCATTGAAACTGTTTTAGGAGTCCTGGTAACTGAGGTTTTCTCAGACCAAGGATTTAAGAAAGAAGATGGCCTTAGTAAAGCTTTGGGAAAAGCAGTTAAGCTTAAATGAAGCTCATCCAATCCACAGTTTGAATTTAGTTTCAGTATTGTTTCCCACACTCCCAAGACTAGGATGTAGAGTGTCATGCTCAGCTCAGTTTTATACTTTTAATATTAGTAGATTTGAATTCTGTGCTGATGAGTGTTCTGTTTAATTTTCTCCAGTATTTCAAAATCATGAAACAAAATACCGTTTAAAAAAGAAAAATAGGGAGCTCCTTGAAAAGCTCCTGAAATTACTGTCATTTTGTGGTGGAGCATAAAAATGAATTCTTTCAAGGACTGGCCAAAAAAGTTAGCTCTGTTGAGTGCAGAATCTCCAGGTGAACTTGAAGGAGTGCAGGTATCTTTCCAGAATAGCAGAATATGCAGTAGGCATACGAAAACAACTTACTGTTTGTTGAAATTGGTGTTTTATTTTAATTTCAATGTATTTTAATTTCAGTGCTTGTTAATTTTATTTCCTGTGTAGGTGTCTTGGAATGATTTGTTCATAGCAATTTTTTTTGTAATGAGCAGCTGTTTTAAGGGTGGAACAGTGGAGCTGCCCAGATGGTGAAGAACAATATGAGCAGTAGTTTTATTTTTGAACTGTTCAGTGCTGCTCTTAAGGGTGTATTGAGTTAGTACATGGCCTCAAGAAAAAGTAGTAATATTACACTTGAATTTCGAAGAACTAACGATAGACTTGGCTGTCACAGTGCTGTGTCATGGATACTCACTTTGCAGTTATGAAAATAAACACCGATCCACTGTTTCTGTTACACTTGGGTAATACTGCAGTCATTGGTTGGTTTGCCAGACTGTAGGCATCAATAGTTAAACTACATTAAGACTCTTTATGGGCTTGTGAAGCTGCTGATAGAAGCATGCCTTGTGCATGCATGCCTTGCACAGTGGACAGGTTTCTGGAAGTGAATTATCTGGAAAATAATTTTTTTCTCTTTCCTCTGAATCTTGGTTCGATGTCAGCACACAAATGATTCTGTATTTGCTGACTAAGAAAAGTAGATAAAGATAGCAACCGAAAGGAAGGCTGAAGGAAGAGCTGCACGATTTTATTACTAAATCTTGAACACTTTAAACCATTTTTGATGCCTGGGACTGAACAAACTGCCTCCAATGATATCTGATTTCTTTTAATCTAGAATTCAACATTTTTGGCTAAAATGTATTAAAAATCCAATTGCGACAACACCTGGATAGTAAAATACATAAATAATTACAAATAAATACATAATAATAAAATTGTAAAGTTATTACAGTAAGTGTTTGATCCTGGCATAATTTGTTTGCTTTTGAGATGCTGAGATGCTTTCTGAATTTCCCAATGTAGTCTTACTGTTCTCAGATGGAGTCATTTTATATAAAGTATTCTATTTGTTTTCAGCCTTTAAGAAAAAGAGTTGGATTTTGAAAATTATTTGCCAGTTCTTGTACATCCTTGGAAAGTGTCTGAATACAATACACAAGGAGCACAGGGAAATAATGAAAGGTCTGTTGGAAGGAAATTTTCAGAATATTTCATCCTCCCTGCTTTCCCCAGGAAGAAACAATGATGGGAAACATTTGCCATCTGTTCTGTGCATAGTTTTTATCTAAACTACTTTAAAAAAAACTAAGATATACTGAAATTTTTAAGTGTGCTTTCCGTGACTGGTTGTGTAAAGAAACTTGGATACAGTATCCTCCTATTAGTCACGGTGCCAATAAGACAGTTTGCTGTCGTTGCCCCTGTGCTGCGAAAGATGACCCTTATAATGTTTGAATTATAAATAAGCAAATTTCAGAAAGACTGTCGGTCAGGATGCCGTGATTTTAATGTGTTTTTCAAAAGCAGTTTTGTACAGTCAGCACTGAAAGCTCTCTGTCATGAAAATGAAACCTTTATGTAGCGGAATGATGTGTTAATAAAATCTGTGGGTTCAAATAGGACTTACTTAGGCGGGTAACTTAGGCTGGCAAGAGTTTTTCAGAAGTTGTTTGATTTTAATTGTTTTTTACTTGAATCAAAAAAGTTGTCCCCACTGGACTTAAATTGGTTTCTTTAAAAGTCCAATTTTATGTATAGCCCTGCAAAGCCTCCAGCATGTTAAGTTTCCTGAGGTCAACCCTCTGAACTTCTGTATGTTGTGTACTAAGGATATAGAACTGCAACAAAGTCTTTTCCTAAAGCTTTAGCAGCCCCTCTGAAACAACTGAAGTATTCTCAGCAAGCTTGCTGAGATTTCTCTAGAAAAAAACAAATTTATTTTAAGAGGATTTTTTTTTTTGCTGGTAGTTGACTGCTCTTGATGAATAATAGCCAGTTAGAATAATTTGCTTTGCTTTAGGAAACATAAACAAAGTAGAATATAAATATCTCTAATTTGAGATTTTTCTCCTTGCAAATTTACACTAGTTTAACCCTGCAATATCACCCTGTTCTAGCTTTAAATTCTGCATTTCAGCAGAACAGTGTTGGTAAAAATCTGTCCAGGAGTTATGCTATGTAAATGACATACTCTGTATTATTTAGGCTTTACATCTTTCTAGGTCAGTAGTTCTCTTTAATGTTTTTCCAGCTTATTTCAGCTGAAATCGGAGCACTCTCATTATTCTTGGTGCTTTCCAAGTTAGCATGGATGTCAGCCAGGATGCCTGAATTTTACTGGACTCCTCCCTGAGGAGAGGGAGCTGGAGAACTCCTTCTGTTGGCAGGGGTTTCTTTGCATCCTGGGACGGACAGTCTGCTTGAGCAGGAGACACTCTAATTTCATTATCTCATGCGCATACTTCCCCTTATGTCAGATCAGGATGTAAAGTCCTTGCTGCCCCAGTTCCATAGGAATGTAGGCTATAATCCTGTAAGTCTGCTAATATAGGTGTAGTTGAAAAAAGGGGAAGGACTGCAGCCAGTACTGAAAGTCAGAGGCAAAGGATGCTGTTGAAAAAACAAGCTGCAGGGAGGTGGTACCTCTCTCCTTAGAAATTGTATGTTATGTTGGGTGCGGGTGTGTGTGGGGTTGCAAAGGTTGTGAGGGCAGGAAATCAAGATCACAGCTGGAGCAACTCAAGAAGTACAATTCTTGCATCTCTTCTAAAATTTTGAGGAGATGGTATGGTGATACTTTTTAAGTATGACCTCTAGGTCTTAGGTTAGAAATTAAATAACAACTTTGTGATGATGTATGGGGAAAAATGATGAATTAAACTGCTAATTTGCTCAGTTCTGCAGATTCTTACTGTAACATGCCTTTTGGCTGTAGATCTTTATACTTGATCATTTTTAGTGCAAGAGGTGTTCATGGTTGAGACACATGAAGGGAAAACTTCAGTACACGTTGAAGGTGAGAGGAGTTGAATGTGAAAACCAGAAAGTACTGTGTCACTGAGAATGGGGTTTATATTTATCACTGCCTGGCAAAACTCTTGACTTCTCATGACATCAGTTGATGAGACTATTATATGGCCTGATTGTGTTTGTCCTGGATAAGTTGATGGGAAACTTGTGCTCTAAACTGATGTCAGTCCAGCTTTGTCTTGAGCTAAAATAGGCAATCCTAAAATGATCAGTACTTATATGACAGAATACAATCTTCTCATTGGCCAGAGAAAAAAAAATGTGATAGCATAATTTCTCTAACCATAGGTTGTTTCATATGATGATAGTTACCAACAATGTGCTTTTAAATGTTAACTTAGTTCCAGTGTTTCCATTGGTCTTGGTTACTTACAGCTTTCAAAACCTTTACAGAGTCACCAAATAAAGTTTAACATTTAATTTTGCAGGTTGAATTTTTGTACAAAGAAAAAAATACATTTTATTTCTCAGAGTTTTAAAGCATTTTTTTTACAATGCATTTAAAGGATTCATGTAATTTTGAAGGTAATTGGATAACCTTTGTTTGAGAACAGATGTTAGTACTTGGCAGGAAGGTATTACATCTTCAGCTAATCCAGGTGTAAATTGGTTTTGGCTTTGAGCACGTGACACTGACATTACAGCATTTAGCACTCTCTGCACTAGTGCTTGATGCTGCCAGCATTGCTATATTGACTTTGAAATACCATCACCCTACAACAGCTCTCTGCTGCAGAACTAGGATAAGCATGTGAATGTGGCAAAGAACTTCCCTTATTGTCTTGCATATCTTACTTGGGGAAGCTACTGTAATAAGAGCATTCCTGCTGACAGGTTCTGAAGCTCCCGTGGGGAATCTGCGAGACAGTGTGTAGAAGCAGAGGCTATAGCAAGTACATTGCAATAAAAAAATGCTCTGTATGTTCGTTGGAAAAAGACATAATTTTGATTTTGATAAGACTTGGGAAAAAGCCAAACATCAGCATCAGAATTGAAAATTGCAAAATATATAAAAGTTCCCTTGAAATGATAAAGATGTGTGCTGTTCATTTTGGCTATAAATAAGAAAAACAGAAGGATCATTTTAAGGCACCTCTTCTTCACCCTCTAAAGGAAACCTCAATTTGCCCATAAAGTTCTTTGAGATACCACCTCCATTATGCAAGGAAAAGTCAAGGGACTCTGTGAACTACACAGCTATATGTGCAGAAGAACCAAAGTTAGTATTGCCTCTGCATCCTCTAGCAAATTCTGTAACTTAAACAAGTACTCTACAAATGGTGAATTTTGTTCTTGCTTAATTTCTGTGTTTACTGAGTATTTTTGGTAAAACCATTTCCTTCTTATTTTTAACGGCTTGGTCTGTCAGGGTTTTTGTAGAAAGAATCATAATACAGATTTTCTCAATTTATAAGCAAAGAGCAACCCTTAGTTAAGAGCTAACTTAATAGAAGTTATGTTGTCCTTGTCTGATAGGAGTTTCAACTGGACTGTGTCAAATCTCTCAAAGCATTAATCTGACGGTTTTTTGAGCAGATTATATCTAGTCCGGATGTCTAAAACACATCAGAAGTTTTGTGGAATACTCAAGGTTGATTGAAACAGATTGCTTGGAATATGAGTCTCATAATGGAGTACCCAAATTGCAAAGTGCCAGCACTGTAAGGGAAGCATAGTATTGGTCTACTGCACAAGGTTTCCTCTTGTGGGAGGAATGTTGAGGGCAACCTGTTTCAGGTGGACTACAGTCCACTTATGTGGGAAGAGTAACTTGTAAAAGCACAGAGTTGTGGGGATGTAGCAAAAACAAGCTTCAGCTTAGTCTTGCTTTCCCTTTTTTGCTGATAGTTGTCAGAGCAATTTGTTCGCTATAGTGGAGTTTTAGCGCTATAGGTATTTAATTTTTTTAAGCAACCAACCTTTCCATAGACACTTATTTGAAGGCATCTCTCTTTGAAGTACTGTATTGTTTTTTGTAGTTACTGTGAAATCAAATGTGATTGCTTGTGTTGTGTAATCATCTGTGCAAGTACATACAAAAGGTTCCTGCTTTCTGCTGTTGTTTTCAGGTGGCATTGACTCTTCACAGCCAGTGCACTCAGTGAGCCAGAATGTTCCATTTACCAAGCCTGGAGCTGGAACATCTGCGTCCTCTGCTGTGATGTCCTCAGTAAGGTCACCTGCTCCAAGCCTGTCTTCGAAGCCACCATCTTCACCATCTGTTACACAGTCACCAGAGCTGGCCCTTCAGGAAGGTACTAGTAGGGAATGGGAAGTTACAGTACAGACTTCTGCTCTATTCCACATGCACACATGAATGCTGGAAGTTTTATTGCTGCTTTTCTGTGTTTGACTGAAGCACATCTCTGGCATCTCATCAGGCTCCCTTAGTGGTGGTGTTTTATGTCAGCTTGTGTTTGATTTCCTTTGTCCATGTGTTGTCTTTGGCTTGTCTGTCTTGTTGGCAGTCTTACATGTCTCTTGCTCAAAAACCCCTATTTTTAATTCCCTTATTCTTCCAAAAAGCTGCTTGCTACTTTAATTTCTTAGAAGAAGGTCTTAAATTTAGCTTTTGTAATTAGTCGGTATTGAAAAATGAAGTGTAAACTAGAAATTCGCTAGTTTGTTTGCGGAAACAGTGACTTTGAGGGTTAAGTGTAAACTGGTACAATTGTTTTCTTAACTGTAAGTGCCCGTGGAAAGCTGCTGCAAGAATTGTGGGAAAACAGGAGTTTTTGTATAAGCTCCTTTCTATTCTGATGTTGGCAGCATCTTGACAAAGAATCATTTGGCTCCTAAGCCTTCTTCAGTTAAATTAAATTTTACACTGTTTTGACTTACCTCTTGATGATTACTTGTTTCTGTATATAGTATTCCAAATCTAATTGACTGCATGAATTTTTTTTTTTTGGCTGTATTTTCTCTTAGCAATTTCAGAATTTTAAATTCTTACAGATAAAGAACACTGCGTGAGGGTTGGAAGTAGGCATTAATTTTGTCCAGAACAATGTGATATCGCTAGTGTTCAAAATGATTGTCAACTGCATGGTGTGTGATTGTTGCAGTGTATTTTTTTATTCTTAAATTGCAAAATCCTCTGTTGTAAATAGCTAAATTACCCCTTTTCCTCCATTTCCTCCTTCTTGTGGTAGAACGCAGGTTGTCCATCAATTATTTCTATATATATTAGAGGCAAAAAAATAATTGTTCATTGCTATAAAGGCCTATGTACAGTGTATCATTTTAAGGAAAATGTCACAATTATTGGAACTGTGGATCTTGCACAGTTTTAAAGTTGATTTTGGTGCTAGATAGACTTTGTATTGTAGGTGTGCTTGCTAGAAAAAAGTGTTGCTTCTTCTTCCAGCAAAATTGCAAACTGTGTTTTTAATGAGAAAAAAGATTTTAGCTTTTTAACTGTGATTGCCTTGATGTACAATGTGTGTGTTCTGGAAGTGATTCCTGTGAAATCTGTGAACACCTGGTACAGCAGCTACAGATCAGTGAAGTGGCTGCTGAACTCTTCCCTACATTCAAATGCTTCCACTAACTGAAGGTCAATGCAGTAAGTAGCTGAATGAGCACACTTTAAAAACAGGATGTTGGCAGTATAAAGATAAGTTGTCAGGAGTTTGTATTGATCTAATTTTATCCATTTACATGTCATCACACATAAGTTACTGTGTTCAGATGATGGTTTTATGAGCATTGGAAGACTTCAAACTTTTCATTAGTTTTGTTTGAGGAGTCTGAAATAAGTAATGTACTTTTGCTTTTTTTGACAACAACTTTTTTGTCAACCATTTGTGGAAATGAACCTACTGAAAAAATAGAACACATGTACTGAATATTTGCCTGGGTTAGAATTCCAACTATGTTTCCCATGCAGAGATCAGATGGACTTTTTTTTTTTTTAATATTTTTCTAAATTATAGAATACCATTGTCTACATGAAAGCATTCTGAAAAAAACAGTTGGAATTAGTTTTTCAAGGGAATTTCATTGTTTCAGGCTCCTCTTGGGGCATTCCTATAAAAACTAAAAAATTCTTGTTTTTCTGGCTGTGTTCTAACAGGGCAAGAACCTTAAAATGTATTAAAGCCTATTTAATCTTACATAACTACTTGTACAAATTTAATGTGCACTTTATATTTTAAAGGTTTTTATGGTGTGGGTGATTGAACTTAAAATACCTAGATAGTTGGTTTATTTCACTGGCACATGTGTCGTTATCCCAATTTATCTTCTATGTCCTGCCACCTACATTTCTAGGTGTCTGTAAATTATACTGGGATAAAGCCTTGGAGTGCAATTTTATTATATCACAGGTACACTGGTTGCAGGCTTTAGAAATTTCCAGTCCAAGAGATTTGTGATGATTTAAGTTCTGTGGTTGCATTTTAGGCCAGATTTATGAAGTCATGTGACTCAAAATAAATGATGATTTCAAAATTAGCTTTTGCAGTTTTAAAAGTGGGAGATTTTAACATCATTATCAAATCTGTAAAAGATACTGAGTTGTCACAACAGGAAACATGATTACATACATGATTGCACTTGGAACTGCTGTCTGCAGGCACCCATTGGCCTACTATTGGCATTGCTGGGCAGTGAACTAGAATGGGAGACTTTTCCCCCTGAAAATGACTGTTTAAACTAGGTTATTTTTTAGCCAGATCTATTCTCAGGAGGCTTTTTTTGGCTGGACAGTTGTACTAGCACAGCACAGGTGTATCTTAAAGGCAGAAATTTGTAGTACTGTTGGCAGTGAAAATAAATCTATGCAAACTCATAAGGCTGGTACGAGTCAAACCAGCACTGTCTTCACAGCATTCATAGTGACATAATTTATGATTCCTAAACTTCTGTGTCACTATCATATTTTTTTAATCTCTTCTGTATTCTTTCTGAACACCTGCATCCTTGATGTATGTGACCAGTAACTGGAAGAGGGGGAATTTTAGCAGTAGAAGATTGTTTGTTTGGGGTTTTTTTAAAGTAGTCAGAAGTGTTCAAAGGAGCATTGATAGAATGACTAATCCAGTCCTTTTCTCTCATCTGCACATGCTTGGAATTTTTGCATTGGCATGCACGTTCCAGGTAGATATCCTTTCTTTCTTCTTCCTGTCCATGTACATGATATTTACTAGAGGTCTGTCTTTGCACTCTCACACTGGGCACATCTACTTTTACTTTGGCTCTCGCTGTTACAGTGCAGCCCTTCTTGTCATCTTGACCTTTTTTCCCTTTTACTTGCATGTTAATTATTTGAAAGTAGTTTTGGGAGTTTTTTCTCTCTTTCACAATAATGCAGTTGTTCTGTTTTATTCCCCAGGAGTTCTCCCAGGCATGAGAAAAGACATAGTCTGTTAGTCTGTTAGCTCTAGTCTGTTCTTGCACAGATAATGATTTTCTTGTGTTCTCCTTCTCAAGTGCATCCAGTAAATTCATAAAAGATGGGAGTAGAAATTACTCAAATTAGCCCTGTGTTTTAGCAGTATGGAAAAACTGCAGCACTGTATCTACTCAGTTGCACTTGGGATGATTTTTCAGTCATTGTTGTGACTATTTGAGTTACGGAGAAATTTGATTGGAATTGTACAAGTATTAATGCACTAGATAAAGGAGTATTATGCCAGTCTTTTCTTGCACCAGTCTCTCTATGAAAGTTCACCTTCTCGAGAATGTTGTTACATAGTTTTGCTTTGTTTTCTTTTTACTTTCAGTATTTGAGTAGATACTCTTCACCTTGATTCTGTTGGGGGTTTTTAAGTGAAATTAAAGTGCTCCTCTTGGGTTCACTTGCTAACCCTTTTGGAAAAAGCCATGAAACTAACAGCATTTATAGACTGTGTTTTAAATAAAATAAAGGTTGATATAGTTGATTGAAATCATGGATGGGCATATTAGTTACCATGATGGTATCAGATTATGCATAACATAACACTTCTGTAGTGCTTTATAGTATTAAAATAAAGAATGCTACTCAGTGGTACAGTGGTGCCACAGTACTTGTACAGGGGGACGAAACTCCCAAATTCCCCAAAATCTGAAGAGTTTTGAATACTTAGGATATTTTCTTGCCATAGCAATCCATTAGATTGATAAGAGAGAAACAGTGATCACTTGCATCTATTTAGGATGACACTGCCTGACTAAAAGCATATTTAAAATCCTTACTAACCCTGCCTTGTCACAAGAGAAATGTAAGACTTCTTGGAGATGCTGAAAATGCATCAATAACAAAAAATGTAGGAAATTAATTATAAGCCATTGCTGCATGCTTTGCTCTGTTTTAAAGTGCTGTGTTTATGTGTTGCTTTTGTGTATTGTTCACGTATGTTTAGAGTAGATACTGTAAAAGCAAACATATAAAAAACTAAAAAAAAACCTAATAGGTTGTACTGTGGAGGTGACAGCAGTAACAGTTGTTGCATTGGCACCAGATGGTAGAAGTGCATGCTGTATTCACTTGCTTATGAGCCCGAATTTAGGCACTCATGTAAACATAAGACAACCCAAATTTTCAGGTTTACCTAGCTTTAATTTTGCTGATTGTGTTGTGCTCTCTGTATGTGTGTTTGTACTCTTGCATGTGGCAACAGCAGTATATTTTAATCATTTCTGACAGAATTCCAACATGAGTTGTTCTTGTCTTAAAAGGAGCAGGTGTGCCAAGCAAAAGTTAATACTAAACATTTTCATAACATAATTTAAATTTATGTGGAAATAACGCCTTTATTTCCATGTATTAATTTATGAAAGCACTCCACTGGACAAACTGGTATTAAAAAGATATGTAGGAAGTCTGTGTGTTTAACTTCCTGATACACATGCACATACACACATATAAAGTTGTCTGCTAACTTCCATGTGCTACTAATATTTTGCTGAACTAGCCCACTAAAAACTTCTTCTAGTGTTGTAGATTTAACTTTTTGCATGTTGGGATTTTCTCTGGAAGAGCTAATTTCTCTCACTTTTAATGCAATGATTTGTGACTTCCGTTTCTTGTCTTTCCTGTCTGTCTGACTCTGATGTTTGTGCTTTCCACTTCACAGGCATGCAGTATGGTGGATATGTTAATAATCAAGCTAGCTCTGCACCAGCTCCCTTGTCATCAAGTTCAGATGATGAGGAAGAGGATGAGGAGGATGAGGAAGCAGGTTGGCTTTAGCTTTACACCAGTATCTTATTCTCTTTTCTACTCAAGGTTTTCTCCATATTTCCGTCCCCTGAAACTTTTTCTTCCTTTAAGAGAAAGCATTACTCTGGCTCTTCAACTTGAAATTTCCCAGGTGTTACTAGTATAGAAAACAAAAAGAACTTCAACAGTGACCAACTAATAGGTCCTTTTTTTTGTCATGTTAATATCAGATGTTTTATGAATCTAACAAAGTAATATTCATGACTTGCAAGACTCCCGTATTTTTAATAATTTGATTTGCAGTGAGTTTTAACAGAAGATAACTAGCTGTAGAACTTAGGCTGATTAATTGCTCAGGTTAAGCAACCAGATGCCATTTGTATCATTACATTAAACAGTGTTTACCTTGTTTCTCATTTTATGCATAAGGAACTCGTACAGTTAAGGTAGTAAACACTGAGAGGTAGTAAGTGTGCTTTTAAAGACAGTAAATTGATCTGTGCTGATTTTTTTCCTCTTTCTAAGGTGTGTATCTCAATGGTCAGGCACTTAGGTTCAGTTAATCTGCTTGCTTTGTAGAAAAACTTTAAAAGTTTGTTGATTTTTTTTTTAAGAAGCAGTTTGTCCTGATTGGTTGAAGTGTTACGTACTTGGTTGGAAGGATTCTGCATGTGTTTTGTCAGAATGACCTGGTTTTGTGAGTTTAATGTTTCTCACCAGTTTAGTTTCTTCAATTATGGTAACTTTTTTTCTTGGAAGTCAGAGAAGTCTTTACTGTCTTCGTGAATGGTAACAGCATAAAAAGCTTTTTGAGATAAACATTAGACTGCTACCCTTGTTGATAGATGGAGGTGACAGCACATACCTTGTACTGCTGGCTTCTAGTATTGATTTGGAATAGGAAACTATTGTAGCTTTTTCTTTAATTTTATAATTCATGTTTTCAGAAAAAAATCAGTGCCATATAGTTCAGAGTTTTATTCAAATAATTAAATCATCAACTAGAATACTGGAAAAATAGTGTAGTGTACTCATAATAATTCTGTGAAGAATGGAACAAACCAATGATGACATCCAGGTCGTAATTAAGAACAGTGTGTTGGGTTCACATGCTAAAGTTTCTTTCAAATGATGTTGGTTGGGTTTTTTTATCAATTGTAACCTTTCTCTCCTTTGTTCCCTAAACAAAGTTTCATACTCCCTACCATCATTCCCTCTCAAGTTCTGTATTTTACTAAAACCTGTAGTCCAGGAGGTATCATTGCATTTAAATTTATCTTAAGGAAAAGAGCGAAAGGACACCCAGATTCAGTACAGAGGCTACCTGATTAATAAGCAGCATCCTGTTCTGTGCCCTGTCACCAGGAGCTAATGCAAATCCTAAACAGGTTTCAGTAGACAAATTTCTGGCTCAGGCTGTCACAGTGCTTTTATGAAAAATAGGTGTTGGAAATCTGGTTGCTTGTGTTTGTGTAACTTCTCAATTGTTTTGTTGACCTAACAAAAGTATATTTTAACTTTTCTGTGGTAAGACTTAGCTTTAAAAGCCTTAATCCTGATCAGGGCAAAAGTCATGAATCTTGTTTCCTTCAGCTTCCAGAATAGAAAATAAAATCTTGCAATTATGTTCTTTTGTAACTTCCAGGATTGAAAAAAAAGAAAATTTATAGTGAAAATCTGAAAACTAAGATTGTGTGACTGTGACAGCATTAGATTTTCCTTTAAATAATGTATTATTGTTAGCGTTATGGATTTTTTAAATAGCTTTTCTATGCCTTAGCTGGATGCTTAGAGGCAAAATGCTCAAAAATTATCTATGCTGTCAGGATGGCACCATGGTATTGCTGTGTCCCAAATGTTAGTGATGTTATCTTTTCATATGCAGGAGTCTCTTTACTTGGAAATCTCAAATGTTCCACCATTGAAGTTCTCCCTTGAAATGCTTTCAGCATTGTGATGGGATGTGTGGTCATGGTTGATCCTTCTGAGCAGAACAGTATCAGTGAACCTTTTGAGTCTGTTCTGCCACGAAAATTATAAATATATGATTTTCATTTTTTCTTAATTCTTAAATAGACACTTTCTTTTCTATCACACTTCATGGCTTGGTGTGTTTTAAAGAGCAGATACCTTTAATCTTCTTGGCCCTTTTTTCTTCAGAAATAAATGGATGTGAAATGGTGTTGGAAGAGATGTTTTAAAATAATTTTTTGTTTGCAATATGTTTTACAATAATATATTCAAGACCTGTGCAATAAAAATTAAGCAATCAAGTCTCTTGAGTACTAACAACTAGGTATGTGCTCATTGTGCTTGGTATATCTGTCTTGTTAACTTTTGGTACTTACTTTTACATTGTTACTTTTTACTTAGCTACTCTTGGTTGAGCCAAGAGTAATTGTTTATACTGACTGAAGCTGAGACTTCTTGTCCGTGATAATGAAAAGTAGAATCTTTAGCCTGACAGGAAAGCAAGCTGCGAATTAGAACAGTACAGAAAGGAGGGAAGAATTAAATATTTGTCAGTTTGGCTTGAAGCTGGGGATGGTGGATAATCACTCTGAAGACAATGGGAATCTTCTGTTGTTTGCAGTTGTGAAGAAAGTCATGAATGGACTGTTTTTAAAATGTGCATGGCTTCAGTTGATGTAGTCTAGAAGTAAATTTTGGTTTAATAGAAAAATATTTCTTCATTTCAAGAAACAACTTTTTTCATTGTTTTTGTCTTTTCCCCATTGATTTCTCTTGCTGTTTGTTGGGCATGTGCTTGTTTGTTTTTAGTATCATGCTGATTATACTTTCTCCCTCTCCTCTTTACAGTGGTAATAGTTTTCAAGTCTTAGGGCTGCAGTGGTGGGGTTTTTTTCCCAAGATCTTTCTTGACAGTTTCTTATCAAAGGTTTTTAAAAAAAACCTCAGTCTCTTATTTATCAAAAATTTGCCATTTCTGATGTACCTAAAGTTAAACTATTTTCCTCCCCCAGCACTTGATAGTTCCTCTACTACAAGCAGTGCCTCTCCTGTTCTGAACAATTATGATGCCCTGGAAGGAGGTGGCTATCCAGGTAAGCAGTTTGTTTTGAATTATTTATTTAAGTACTTAAGTGTGGTTTTTTATTATTTCTGGTGTTGTTTATTGTCAATTAACAAGTAGATGAAAGGTGATGCCTATGAAAGGAACAGGGGAAATCATCAGAGAAAACATATATGCCTATTTTAATAACTTTTCACATTTTTAACACTGAAGTTCATATAACCATTTAATAAAACTTACCTGAATCATGTCCTACTTTCCACTGTAGTATTGAACTTAGTGCTGAAAATATTGTAAGTCTGAAAGCAGCATCTTTTTCTAGATTATACTGTATGCCTGATTGTGTTGTTGACAGTAGGAGCTGCTAATAGTGGCTGACACATCACAGAAGTTTTGGGAGACCAACAATATCAGCTTGCAGAGATGCTTGGATCAGGTCATTTTATTTTTCTTCATTTAAAGAAAATGGCTGCTGTTTTGCTTACTCTTAGCTCTAAAAATATCAGGACTGTCAGGTTGGTTCTGAATGAACCTACTGGCTGACTACCTTGGTCTTAAAATCTGTAGAGCTGCCATATTGAGAGCAAGTGGAAAAGACGCTATTCAAAGTATTTTAGCCAGTATTTTAAATTATAATTGAATTAATTTGGAGGGCCTACCCCTTGTGGCTCTTTTGCCTTGTTCTGGCCCCTGGGAGTGTCACAGTAGTTTGCCTTAGTTTGATGGGTTCCTGATTAAAGTGAGATCTCTCTCAGTTAGAAAACTGATATTGTTATCCACAATACGGTCTAGCAGGACTACAAATTCTAACTTCTTGCCTAATAACTAACTATTTTGGTTCTGCTGAAGGCATATTCTAAAAACAACTTGTTCCTTCTTTTTTCATTAAAGATAAACAGAGTCAACATTAAGTTTCTTAAATCTGTTGATTTTTTGTTTTATTACGTTTTTTTCCCTCATGGAGTGTTCATTCCAAACATTGTTTCTTGGCAGTTGGTTTCTGGAGTGTTTTGTGTCTTTGCTTGCAGTTTTCCCAGTGGACTTTACCAAACTTAAATTCTTCTGAAACTTAGCTCACATTTGTAGACATTTCTAAAGAGTAGTTTCATCTATTTACAGCTGTTGAATTCAGTATGGATTTAGGTACATGTCTTACTTTCAGTTTGACTTCTAAAACTAATGGAACTAAACTGTACTGCAGTGATATACAAGAGAAACTTGTATCAGTTATTAACTTCAAAAGAGACCATGCTTAGTTTCTTCTCTGCCATTTGTGAATACTGTCAGAATATAAGATTAAGCCAACTGAACTATTCTCTAACTGTAGACACAGCTTTTCAGTAAGTAATCAGAATCATAGAATGATTCTAGTCATGTTTTGACAGTATTCAGAGGTGGTAGAGGGGAGACTTGGTCTCCTCTGTGGTTTATATCAAACGTGTATGTTGGAATAAAATGTGGTTCTAAGGAGTTACTCTTTT
Organism: Ifrita kowaldi; assembly: GCA_013398055.1. NCBI lineage: Eukaryota > Metazoa > Chordata > Aves > Passeriformes > Cinclosomatidae > Ifrita > Ifrita kowaldi. Next base: position 608,236 of record VZRS01009214.1, read on the forward strand.
TTTATTCCATTGAAATAATTTCTTTTTAAAGTTGCCTCTTTTGTAAAGTAACATTCTGTTTGTAGTGACACAAGTCTCTGGTCATCTTTCCAAATACACTGTCAGTATTCTTGAAGTAATCTTCCTTGCTAATTTCTTTTTCCAGTGCAGAAAAATAACTTGATGGACAATGAAGAAACTTATAAATGGCAATGTTGTTTTAAAGCATTTAGTTTACATTTAAATTAAGAAGGAAATAATAAGTATATTCAATACCTGTGGGATTTCTTTTGTCCTTCCAGAGACACGTTCTGTGACCAGCAGCCCAGTTCCCACTCCATCAGTCCTCCAAACGTCAAAAGCTTCTAAGCCCTTTGGTTATGGATATCCAGCACTGCAGCCGGGCTACCAAAATGCAACACCACCTACTCCTGTGCAGCCCAGTAATCCAGGACACCATCCTGGTTTTCAGCACTATCCACAGGCTTGTATTTTTAATTTAAATATGACTTCATGAAGTAACTTTGTGGGAAAACCCTTTTCTGTGTGATGTATTTCCCCTTTATTTTCATATTTGATATTTTTGTAATTTCTGAGACAATAAATGTTAGGTATAATATTGATATCATAGCTGTGGTTCTAAACTTACTGGAAGGCTTTTGAATGAAAATTTTAAGTGTGCTTCCAAGTAAAGCCTAACAAGTTTGCTTCACCAGTTATTAGCAAACTCCACAGTGTTGAGGTTTGGTGTTTGAAAGAGCTGGACTTTATTGATAGGAAGCCATGAAGAAGCATGGGGAGGTGCTTGATCAGCATATATCAGAGCATAGGCTATGATCTCAAGCATTAAATGATCTTAAGAGCAAGGCATGGCATATGGTCCAGATAAAAGAGCTCTGTAGAGCTTGTGCTGGGCATGTGTAGTGGAGCAGGCTGCCTGCATCTGATCTGTTTTCATGGTAAAGAGAGCACCAAACACCCAAGAAATTGTGTACAATCAGCTGATTCCTGTTGTACACTGAGAACAGTGACAGAAGAACCAGACACTGAGGCAAGACACAAATGCTGAAAAAGTGCAGAGAAATGTATGTGTGAAGGGGTCTTGAAAAAGAAACATGATACACAAATCCTGCTCTCTGAATAAGGGCCAGCTGGCAAAATAGTGAAACTGCTGTGGTAGATGATCAAAATTCCTTACTGCATATAACAGCCAGGAATGCTTTCACTGTCACAGCCATAATGTAAAATGTGATTTGGAATAAATGTTTCATTTAATTTTTTTTTAATTGAAAGGGCTTAATCTTTAATGCGAGATGGAGTTAGGCTCTTTTCAGGAGCACACTGTAAAAGAACAGCAGTTCCTTCAAGTGAATTCTGATTGGACATATAAGGAGAGAATTCTTCAGGATGGGAGTGGGGAAGCACTACAACAGATTGTGCTGTGAAATTGTCAATCCTTAGATGTTTTCAAAGCTTAGCTGAACAAGTCTATATGAGCAACCTAAATTAAGTTAGCCTTGCTTGAGTAAGGGGTTCGACTACCAGACCTCAAAGGTGCCTTCCAACCTAACTTTTTCTCCTCTTCTATGGTGGTTTTTTTTTTAATTTAAAAATAAACATTTAAAGGTAGTGTCTGTAACTTGGAAAGGTTTATTGTAACAAAAGTTAAATTGCAGCAGAGAGTGGGAGAGAAATTGTGTCAGCATTTTTAGTAACTTGTTTTCTTATGCCTGGAGAGATTGAAGGATTATGTGTGACTTCCAGTGTTGATTTGTGTAATGAATTTGAATTTTGTCCAATGATACACATTTGGAAGGTGTGTCACATTTGTCTTAGCATTTTTAAATTTCTGCAGTACAACTCTCTGTTTATGTGGGTTTGTTACTAACTGCTGCTGTATCTTTTTTTAATACGTGTCTGGGAAGGAGGGGATTACAAGAAGATTGAGGGTTGTTATTTAAACATGATTGTGTGTTTACCTGTTTGTCATGCTCTTACCTTTTTCAGCAATATCCAGGTGTGAACCAGCTGTCCTCTTCCTTAGGAGGGTTAAGTCTACAGCATTCTCAGCAGCCAGAAAGCTTGAGACCAGTAAACCTTACACATGATAGAAATATTTTACCGGTGTCTTCAGTTCCAGCACCTGTGCCTAACTTGAATTCTGATCTTAGGAAATTAAACTGCAGTCCAGAGTAAGTTTACTATGTCTGGGACAGCATCTTATATTTTTTAGTGGGCAGTAATTATTTAAAATGTCAAAAAATGTCTAGACCGATTCCTGACTTTAAATCTTAGTGATGAGCTAATAAAACCCCTTTCAACTGAAAATAAGTTTATGCTCTGAATACTTACACAAATATTGAAACTGTCCTGCCATCAGAATACATTATATGCAGTGAGTGTAGCTTGTGTCCTAATATTTTAATAATTTTGCTTTATCTTCACCTTGTTTTATCCATTTTAAAAAAAATGTCTTTTAATAAACACTTTAATGTTATGCAGTATGTTTAGTAGAATCTTTTCATAATATTGCATAGGATTTTTTTCACAAAAGTATTGTGATCATGCCTGAATACATGCAATAATTTACTGATCTATTTTAATATGGTAATTCTGCAATCACATATCCTTTTACCTCTAATTAACGTTAAGTGGTGTTACCAGCTATCCCAAGTCAAGTGCAGCTAAGTACAATGAGAAGTGCTATTCCCCAAAGATTTTATTTTTAATTCCAAAATAAATATTCTTCATTGCCCCAAAGTGACGCAGCATCCTTATTGCTGCAGTGACAGTGCATGGTCCCACTAGAAAACAGAAATCAGAAAACTGAAGGCCAGGAAATCATTCTTATATGTGGAACACTTCGGACAGCACTCTTTGTGCACTGGGCTTTTTCAGTGTCCCTTCATGTTACACAAAGCAAAAGGTTTTGACTCTCTCAGTATTTGGGATCCTTTTCTGGTGTTTTCTTACATAAATATGACATTCTGAGAGCTAGTTAAATACTCTATTGCTTCTGTAGTTCCTTCACTGGAAAAGTCTTTATAATGAACAAAAAAATACATAGTTTTCATTTAGTATTGTACTTAAAGCAGTTCTGTCTCTTAATTGCAAGTTAGTTTTGGTATACTTGCATTGCTGAACTACTAAACTGCGGAGCAGGGGAGTATTTTTTTGCTCGTTTCTTTATGAAGCCTTTTTTAAAATCTCTTTGCATTTTTTTAAATTAAATCATCTTTGTAAAACATAGAATTTCTTAAATTTCTAAGTTCTTTAAAATCAGGTGTTAACACAATGTTTTCAACATCTTTTAAAATTTCGCTTTTAACGTAATTTTTCTGTTTCCTTTCAGCTCATTTCGATGTACATTGACAAATATTCCACAGACACAGGCTTTGTTAAACAAAGCTAAACTTCCTTTGGGTTTGTTGCTGCATCCCTTCAGGGACCTAACAGTAAAGTATCTTACTTTTTTTTTAACATGTTTATTTTATATATGCATTTGTTCTATTTTCATGCAAACAATAAAATATAATGTACTCTAAGTCCTAAGTTTAACAGAAGTACATTTAAATTGTCTGTGACTTAGAGAGGAGGAGAGCAAAAAAGCCCTTGAAATTGCTACTTCGTTGAAATTCATAGGGAGGAAGCTTTGGAGAAGTCCTTCCAAGTTTCTTTTTTTTTGTTGTTGGAAGTCTTTGCTTACCTGTGGTTCTCTGTGCCGCTCTGTGTGTTGGGCTCACAACTGTCCGATATCTCTTGAAAAGGTGTTTGCAGAGCTCTCCTGGAGAGAGATGCTTGGTTTGAATGTGTGACTGGCCTGATACTTGCTGTGAGTTGAATGTAAGCACAGTGTAAGATTGAAGCTATATTCATAATTGTTAAGCAACTCCTCTCAATGTAATTTATTAGCGCTTAAGTAAAAATGTGAAAAACTGTCTGATATAACTTCCTTTTATGAAATGTGTGTTCTTTGTGTAAGAACACACATTTTGCTCTCTGTCATATTTCATAGTCACTCAGAGTTGTCCTATCTTTCATAATTCCTTTTGCCATAGTAGCTGGAATTTAAAGTAATTTCATTTAAGATCTTATTATATCTTTGATTTTGAGATTAGATTAAGACAATAATTAAATGTTACTTCTTTTGATTCTAAGGGGGCTATTGTTTTTAGTAGGCATAATAATTACTCTATGCAATTGAACTAAACAGCTAAAAGGAAAGATGATAGAAAATGTAGTCTTATGAAGCTTTTATGAACTGTACTGCACAGTGATGTTTTCCATAAAATGTATTATATACCTTTGTGACAGCTTTTCATTGTTTCTTTTTAGCAATTACCAGTAATAACATCAAGCACAATAGTGAGATGCAGATCCTGCAGGACTTACATCAACCCTTTTGTTTCTTTCATTGATCAAAGGCGGTGGAAATGCAATTTGTGCTATAGAGTTAATGATGGTAAGTGACTGTAGCAGGAGATGCTTGCATTTGTAGAATCTCTTTCAAGTGTTTGCATTGTATCAGTCCATGGGATACTTTAGATTAAAACATAGACTACAGTGACAGTGTTCTTACGATCCAGAGATTTTGAGAAACATCTTAAGTCAGACGTGTTGTGCGTTTTCTTGACGCAAAAGATTGTTTTGCAATCTTCGGGGAGATGAAGAAAATGTATTCATATTATGCTGATTGCTTGTCTAATGAAATCAGCTAATCCCACTGACTGCTGTTGCAATATGCAAATGGAAACACAATGACAGCTACAACTGCAATCCAGGCCAGAGGTTATGAGAAACAGTACAGATTGCTGCTTGTTGTGAAATGCTCTACTTGCATTGCTGTTTTATAGTTGGGAATATATTGTTGTTCAAAAAACCTCCTTTCTTTCTAATTACTGAACTTTGGTGTTAAAGATATGCTTGAGATATTTGAAATGTTCCTTTGTTTTATGTATCCTTAATGTGAATTTTTTGCTATTGCAATAATTGAAATGTGCCCACATTACTTTGGTTGTCGCTGCAATAATGGTTTTTATTTGCTGACAAAAATATAATCTTTATTGGGGGGGAAATTTTTTTTTTCATAGTTCCTGAAGAATTTATGTATAATCCTCTGACACGGTCTTATGGAGAGCCTCACAAACGGCCAGAGGTGCAAAATTCTACAGTGGAATTCATTGCTTCCTCAGACTATATGGTAAAAAAAGTTTTCGTGGTAGCTTCAACAGCAATTGCATATTAGTGTAATAGTGCTTGAAATCAATGTTGCATATTGCTCCTGTGACGTGTTAATTTTCCTGTGAAGCTCCCCTTTACACCAAGGAATAGTTAAATTCGTATTTTGAGTTTTGGTTAATGTACACAGTTAAAAGCTTTTCAGTTAAAGGTAATTCAATGTGTGTTGTAATCCAGTGTAGTTTAATGTGGCACAGTCAGATTTGAATCTGGTGCAGTGTAATTTCTGCCTTTCTCCCTCATTTTGAGGAGGTTTTGAAAGACCAGTAATAGAATAATGAGCAAATTAATTCAGCTTCAAATTTCTACTTGGTAGTTGTGAAGAAATTATTCTCATTAGGAGTCAGCTTACAATTGCTGCGATTGTGGGGAAAAAACCTAGTTCATAGTGACATTATTAGCAGCAGCAAAAATAAATTGTTCTCTTACCTTTGAATTGAAACATTGTGGCAGAGACATTGAACAGTGAATAAACAGAGCTTGCTACACATCCTATCCTTGGGGGAAGGATGTAGGTAGAATACTTTAACCCTGTTTAATGGATAACATTGTCCATGTACTGAAAGAACAGTGGAATTTAAAAGATGGAAGTCCATGTCTTTCATCATGTTTGACTGTTGGAAGGAGGGACTAAAATACCCTTTTTTTTCCTAAAGTATAACATTTTATGTTTTTTACAAATGGCAGTTATTAATCACTGGGGATTGTGGTTAAGTCTGTCCTCATATTGCTTAGTAAATTACCTTTATTTCATTATGTATACCTTGCATTTTTCTAAGTATTCCCTTTTCCTACTTCCCTTTCTAATGACTAATCACTTTTAACATTTCTTTGAATATGATTTTTGAGTGTTTTTGTTTTTGTTTTTTGTTTTACTTTGTAGCTTCGTCCTCCTCAGCCTGCGGTATATTTATTTGTTTTAGATGTGTCTCATAATGCAGTGGAAGCTGGATATTTGACAATAGTCTGCCAGTCATTGCTGGAAAACCTAGACAAGTAAGAGTATAAATAACCTTTTCAAATTAGCTAACATGTTGTTATGAAGAATTGTAGATTAAAATTTTGAAGGAAATTTCAAAGTGTCTAAACATTCTGTCCCTAAAGGGCAGAAGTTCCATTGCCTGGAATTTCTTTCCTGCATGTGTATCTGCATATAATTTACTTATTTATCTGCAGTGAATATTTAGCTGTAACTTCTAACAACATGTTGATTGTACAAAGATTTTTAAATTGCATTCTTCCCCCCTGCCAAGATAAAAAAAAATAATAAATTACAGAGGGTAAATTGTCTGGTTCTTGTGCTGAAACATCTGAGGTGCTGCAAACTGGATCGTTGTAACCATGAGAGTGAGACTGCCTAGGTGAATTGTGTTGTCAGTTTGGGTTTTTTAGATCACAGTTACCCAGAGCTACCTGTGCCAATTTCTGTGTGTTTTCATTTTTGCACTGGGACAGCATGTATGGGACTGTTGCTCGTGCTTTTTGAGCGAGGGTTAATGAGCTTCACCGTGTTCATGCCTTTTGACAACTAATCCTGTGGAGGCCTTGCCTTGGAATTCCTTTCTACAAGTTTTTCTTGAGGAACTTGCTTTTCTCATGGAGAAACCAACGTATACATTAAAAATCTTCACTTCCATTTTTTGATTCAGTCTTTCTTTGTTCAGTTTTTTACAGCTATTTTGTCAATAGATTCTCAGAAACATGCTTAATTATTGTAGGAAAATTCATAAAATTCCATGCAAAGTCTACAAGAGAATCAGTGCATCCACCTCATTTATATACCCAGATGGTAGCAACAACATTTGCCTCTATTGCTTTTGGTCACTGTCATGGTTTTCAGCACTTCATTATGTTTTTTATATTTTTTTGAGAAATCCCATGTAGTCTTTAATTTTGTATTATGCCATACACTGAAATATGGTCCACATGAGAAATAAGTATGTTGCATTGTGGAGACACTGGGTTTTGGTTTAGGGTTGTAAGTACTCTGTAACTACATTAGTGAATGGGGGCTCTGAATAAGGAAAGAGCAGATTGCAATGTTTTCTATTAAAGAACTGAGAAGGCTGCCTTCTTTCATGTGTCAGTGTAATGTTTAAATGAACCTATAAAGTTCTCTCTTGGAACAAAACATCAATATATTAGTGAGCCCTTGTCTGTAACACTTGGTCTTATAAACTGTGTCATTACCCCAGCTTTTCAGAAAATGTTGAGGGAATGTTACTTGTATTCATGTTTCAAATCTCCCTTCTTATGTTCTCCCTTCACTTCTTTACACATGAACTGAGTTTCTGCTAACATCAGCAGGAGCCCTGAGTATCTTTATGTCTTGAGAGAGAGATTTAGGGCTTAATAGTTTATTTTTAATTGCTTCAGGCTGCCTGGAGATTCAAGAACAAGAATAGGGTTCATAACGTTTGACAGCACTGTTCAGTTTTACAACTTGCAAGAAGGTTTATCACAGCCTCAGATGTTGATTGTCTCAGATATTGATGGTAAGTAAAAAGAAAATGGAAGCTGAATTTTTGAGAACCTATTATTTATTTTTTTTCCCAGAGCAAAGGTTAGAATCTCTCAACTATTTGGTCTTAGGTCAATGTTATTGAATGAGAGTATTTTTTTGAAAAATAGTCTTGCACTAACTACAGAGTAGGTGATGTTCAAAATGTGAAATTCAAAGGTTAATTTTGCTTTGAATAAGACAAGCTTTGTATAGACTGTATTACTCTCTCTAACACACATATTAGAAAAGTAGACTGTTTTGTGGTGTGTGTGTAGCAGTGGGCAATGAAATGTTTTGTTTTATTTTAGTGTTACCTTTTTCTTGAATAAAAAGGGGTTTTTTCTATTCTCTCTACAGATATTTTCCTACCTACACCAGATAGTTTACTTGTAAATCTCCATGAAAGCAAAGAGGTATGATTGCTCAAAATACATCATTAAATCAAAGGTGTTAAATGTTCAAAATAGGTGTTCCTGTTAAACTTTGAATTCAATCTTATCTTCATAATATATAGTTCCAATGCTAATTTTTCATTATGGAAGTATTACATGTTGTTTCTTTGATACATCATAGCTTTTAAAGTTACAACTTTGTTTTCCTTGGTGTGTTAAAACTAAACTGAAATATTTGGTACTGATTCAGCCACTTTAGTCATGGCAATACAGCTTTTTAGAAACAGCAGAAAATGTCAAGCTTACAAAATCTCATAAAACACCTTTCAATCTGTTCTACAGCTGATAAAAGATCTACTGAATGCATTACCAAATATGTTCACCAATACAAGAGAAACACACAGTGCATTGGGCCCTGCTCTTCAGGCTGCATTTAAACTGATGTCTCCAACGGGTGGTCGGATCTCTGTGTTTCAAACTCAGTTACCGTCTCTGGGAGCGGGGCTTTTGCATTCCAGAGAAGATCCCAATCAAAGGTCAAGCACAAAGGTAAAAAACTTACTACTAATTTCAAGAGACTAAGGACTGGCCATGTCTTTCTGACTTGCATAGTTCTGTACATCAATGCTTGTTTTTTGTGTATAACAATTCACTAAATTTTAGTTGTGTCTGTGTTTATGCATTTAAGATCACTAGTTTATGCATGTATGCGTGGTGGTGTTTTGAAGTGCGTGAGCTGTCTTTTGGCCTTTGCTTGATAATTTTTCTTGGCAAGCAACAGAAGCTGCAAATATTTGTGATTGGTTTGTGATCAGTTACTCAGATGCTGCTGAATAGTATATCTTTTGTTCCATGAAGTCTAAAAAGCATGATTGTTGCCTTAACTCTTCCCTGTACGATTTATTCACTAAAGGTGGTCCAGCATCTTGGTCCAGCAACAGACTTTTATAAGAAGTTGGCACTGGACTGCTCCGGCCAGCAGACTGCTGTGGATTTATTTCTCTTAAGTTCACAATATTCTGATCTAGCTTCTCTGGGTAAGGAGTACCTCATTCCCTCTTTCTGCACTGTTGTCTCTCTTCAGAAGCATAGGCTACCTCAGGAGTAAAATCATGTAAATGTTTTGGCACTTCTGTAATCACAGCTCTTGTTGCAAAGGAATTGACCTTGAAGTTGATAGAAGTAAAGAACAGAAGTATTACATTGGTGGTATCAGACAACTTATTCTAGGATTTCAAAGTCTTAAATGAGAAATATTCTCCTGCTCCAGAGCAGGAAACAGAAACGTGGCGAGGAATAAATGAAGTTTTATTACAGGGGTAGAACAGAGTTTTCATCTTTCAATAATTATCCAAAATTTGTCTCTGCACGCACACTTAATTTTGCCTCTACACCATTAGATATTTCTGCAAGCACTTCAGTCTTAGCTGCCAAAGGTACGATGCTTATTGAGCTTGGTGTATTATTAGGTCATGTTGTATTGGGATGATTCATTTCTGTTTGCAGTGGCCTGAGTCTGGGACAGTTCTCACTGTCTTACAGATGTGGGTGATATTGAGAAGATGAACATAGATGTGACTTGTGCAAGTCTGGACACAATTTTTATGTCCCGATTTCACGTTACAGTTTTACTTTTTAAGTGTATCTTTCCTTCCTTCACAGCTTGCATGTCTAAGTATTCTGCTGGATGCATCTATTACTATCCATCTTTCCATCGTAGCCATAATCCTGCTCAGGCTGAAAAGTTGCAAAAAGACCTGAAAAGATACCTTACAAGAAAGATTGGATTTGAAGCAGTCATGCGCATAAGGTGTACAAAAGGTATGTCTTAAATACTGATTCATATGGAGACGTTGGTGTAGGTGTGTTAGCAATCATTTTGAATGTGCGTAGTCTTAAGCAACATTAATTTGAATGTTTTTTCTTTCTTTCAAGAGAAAGATAGTTACCTTCTTTATGTCAAGTTAGCTTTTAGTGTTTGTTTTCTTGTTTTGTTTATTACTTGATGGTACCATCTCACTATAAGTTGACGTGTAGTGTAAGGGCATCATTCACTTTGGAGTGTTCAGAATTGGACATGAACTCTACAGGATCATGCTGAAATGTCTAATGGTTCATGTAATTGGTTCGACATGATAGAATTTTTACTGTTTTCTTAAACCTTAGCTTGAGGGCAGTGGGTTTTAGTTATTGATAAGAGTTTTCCATGCTGTTTTAACCTCACTCTAAATTATTTAATCTGCTTCTAGGTCTTTCAATACACACTTTCCATGGGAATTTTTTTGTACGATCTACTGATTTACTGTCCCTTGCCAATGTCAATCCTGATGCTGGATTTGCAGTACAAATGTCCATAGAGGAAAGTCTGACTGACACATCTTTGGTTTGTTTTCAAACAGCTCTTTTGTATACTTCCAGCAAAGGTAAATAAATTCAAATTAATTGTTCAGTGGGCTTTTTGTTTCTTTTTATAATGTAATGTTTGTATAGTTAGTTACACAGCCTTTTGTTGTGCTCTATACCCTAAGAGGATCTTGTCAGAGCTAGTCAGCCTACTTGGCAGTTGATCACATACTGGAAATCCTTATAAATTCTGGTTTAGTGTGAAAAATTTCATCTCCATCTGACATAGTACTGATTCAGCAAGACTCTTTTACTTAAAAGTCTGGCCATTGTTACAAGCAGTAACATGTTTGGCAGGCACTTTGTCCAAATGCACAGACCTGTGATGGATTGGAACAAGCAGCAGTTACTACCTTGGGTGGGCATAAAGGATAGCAGGCATAAAGGATACCATTTCTATGGTGGGAAATGCCACAAAATTTTGGTATGGATATCAATGTACTTCATTTGTAGGGTCAGGACACTTACTGTAGATGTTGCTAGTTTGTGTTATCAATTTGTGCTGCTTTAGAGCAGAATTTGAACAGATTGAGACAGGAATGGGAGACGGTATTGCAGCAATTTTCTGACTGGTATGTTTTCTAGAATGGGTGCATCTTAGATGGGAGGAGATGCTGTAATGACTGAATTTGTTTACTTCTACCAGGAGAGAATGCGTAATAATTTCCACTTATTTCTCTTAGGTGAGCGTCGGATTCGAGTGCACACACTTTGCTTGCCCGTAGTGAGTTCCCTGTCTGATGTGTATGCAGGAGCAGATGTACAAGCAGTCGTGTGCCTCTTAGCAAACATGGGTGAGTACAGACCAGAGAGATTCACATTTCCTAATTTTGCCAGCCATTTAAATGAAGTCGTGAACAAAGCCTGGATATTATAAAAAAGGTTGGAGTGCAGCACACTGAAGCCTGTGAGTGCAAAAGATGACAAAACCAAATTTATACTGAAATTGTGAACTGAAGTATTCCTTGTTCTGAATACTTAGTTGACTTTAGTCTTTTAAAAGGAGCCTTCTTACTTTGTTCTCTGGAGGTTAGTAAAAGACAAAGAGTCATAACACACTTGGATCAAAACTCTCGTTTTTGTGTCATCATTATCATTGTTGTTCACTCAAACTTTAGCATTCTGCGATTACTTAAGAAACAGTGATTCAGTTTAGTGGGTTGCTGGAGACTAAAAGGGAGTTTCTGACAACAGTGTGTCTGATATTCTGGTTTTCTATCCTTCTGTTGTTGCAGGGTTGAGGATTCTTACTTATCCCTTACTTGTGGGTCATAAGTAACTGTTGCACAGACAGATGTTTGCTGTTAAATATGTATGACTCTGCAGCATTTTAGCATGTGCTGTGTTGTGTATTAATAGTGAAATCAGTTAGAAGAAATATATTGTAATTCTGTGTCTTTTGGGGTTAGAACCAGATGATCTTTAAGGTCCCTTCCAACCCAAACCATTCTGTGATCTCCTCTTAAATGCACATTCGGTCCAGCAGGTGGCTTCCTCCAACCAAAGGATTTGCAGCCTTTGCTCAGCAGAGAAAGATGAAGCTGCGTTTACACTAATCACAATTACGCCCCTGAAGTAATGGAAGAAATTTCTTGTGGGAGGGAAGAAAAAAAATCAAAATTTATTGCTGCAAATCTTATCGTGGAGGCTGGGCAACAACATTTCAACAATAGCTATGTTGTTTGTATAAGGTTTAAAGCAGATTTATATTTAGACTCCACTATGTATGATTGCTTTAAAAATTTCTTCTAATTCTCCAAGAGTACAAACTATGGAGCCAAAATTAGCCACACTATATTTTTAAGCATTGTGAAAGTGAGTTTCTTTATGGACAGTCATCTAATTTGCTCCTAAAAAAAATTAGTACCACAGATGTGGTTTGGGGGGATTTTTTAGTCTGAAAACATAACCCAGAAGCACAACTAAAATTTTCAAAATTCAAGGGAATGAGTGAGGCCATCTCTAGTAACTTCTTCCCTCCTTCTAACTCACCAGCTGTGGATCGCTCAGTTTCATCCAGCCTTGCAGATGCAAGAGATGCCTTAGTCAATGCTGTGGTGGACTCCTTGGCAGCATACATGTCAACTGCCTCAAATCTGCAGCAGTCCATGCTGATAGCACCAAATTCCCTCAAGCTCTTTCCACTCTATATTTTGGCTCTTCTCAAACAGGTATGTATAGTCTAGTGGATTACTGGTTGATGTTTAGTTCCTTGTTCCATTTGAGGAATTCTTCAGTTCTAAGTCAAGCAATGTCTGCACTTCTCTAAAATTATGGAAATTGGATTATCATCTTCATGCATACAGGACTTTAATGTAGAAGATGACTGTAGTAGCTTATTTTAAATTTTTAATGTCTGAACCATTTATTAGTTTACTTGATTTTGGATTTCTTATGTTTTGTCTTGTGTTGTTTTACAATGAAAATAAATGTATAATTTACAACTAGCATTTCTCAGATTTTGGCAGCTAATTAGTGTAGCCCATTAAGATCGTTGGAAACTGCTTATTAGTACTCCTTCATTTTTATTTTATGATGCAAAAACCAGGTCAAGTATTTTTTAATACTTTTTTTTGTACTTTAAAGTTCCAAGAAGAAAAATGAGTTTCCATGGAGATACAGTGAAATTTATTACAGAAACTGAAGTGATATAGTTGAAAGCTCACATAGAAGTAGTTACTACATGTTTTTTTAGTTTTTTTTTTTTTAATGATATCTTTGTTTGGCTTACTGAATACCATACTTAAAAAGAGAGAGCGTCCTGCAGGGTTTTGTTATGAATAAGTCTCATATCTTAAAGGTTTTCATGTCTGACAGTTCTTGGTTCTCTCATGATGAATAAACCTTTATGTAAGTTTTGTAAGAGATCTAACCATAGTAATTTATTTTCTTCAGCTTAGTGATTTCTTCAGTCTCTAATACACTGATTATGATCTTTTGATACTTGCATAACAAATGCAGTTAATGGCGGGGAAAAAGCAGACCATTTATTATCGAGAAAATCTGTGTAAAAGACAGAAATTAGAGTGGTTGAGAAAAGTTGTTTAGGTTTGGGTGTTTTTTTATCTTTACTAACAATAATAAAATATAGGGAAACCAAAATCAAAATGCTTGTGGCAATCAAGGAGGAGTGATGTCCTTAGTTTTGTTGTAGAAATGAATATGAATTTTGATCATAGGAATGTTCTCCATCGAGTCAGAATGTGATGTTTACTTCATTGTATTGCTTCTCACAGCAATTGTGTACCAGTTGCTTCTAAAGGAAATCTGAAAAATTTATTAGGAAAGAGTTAAAAACTAAATTTTATCCTATGAGAGTCTAGTTTCTCCTATGAAACATGAAAGTATGTTTCCGTTCCAAAGCTTTTCCATAACATTGAATTCTACTACTGTAAATTGAGAGTTAATCTTGTGCACGTATGTACCTTGCCTGAACTCTGCTTGTCTCATATCTCTGGTATGATAGCTTGCATTGGTGAGTTTCACAGGCCAGTATCATTTGTCGAGAATTAAAATGAGAAATGCTGGCCCAATTGCATGCAAATTTTAGACAAACTGAGGGAGAAATTTATTCTCCTTCATCAGTAAGAAGGGACAGTGGATTATATTTTAAACATACTCTGTTCAAGGTCTATGATTAAGATTCTATCAATAAGATACATTTTTATACAAAAGCTTTGCCTCCTTTGATTGACAGTTTCAGAAGTCTGAAATGCACTCTTACACATCACATAAAATACAGGATTTGTTTGAGTAGTGATGTTGTTCTCCTGCAGAAAGCCTTCAGAACAGGCACAAGTACACGCTTGGATGATCGTGTCTATGCAATGTGCCAGATGAAGAGCCAGCCTCTTGTTCATTTGATGAAGATGATACATCCCAACTTGTACAGAATAGACAAGTTGACTGATGAGGTAATGTATGAAGCCTGGTTATAGCATTTCTAGTTTTAATGGCCCGTTAGACTTGGTGGTGTGCAGCAGTAATTTTATGTTGTTATTGTAATATAAGCAGAGCATTTTCACGAAGTTACAAAAAAATCGAAAACATTATTTTCAAATTTTGAGTTCCAAGTATGGTAGTGTGGTATAAGCAGAACTGTGGTTTTACTTCATCTTGTTTCAATGACCACAGTAATTCCATAATTTTTTATTATACAAAGAAAGTGAAGAAAATTTTACGTATTGGAAACATCTTCAGTGTGTTCTTATTATTTAGAAGTGTCTGTGGTAAATGGGTTTAGTAGATCTGATGGATGATTCAAGGTTTTACATACAGAAATCAGATACAGTTGCCTGCAATAACAACCTTGCAGTGGTTTCTCAGACTGAAGTGGATAAAACAGAATTGTACTTTTAGATGGTTATGATCAGACTGAGAAAGTATTCCGTGTACGAAACCAGGTTTTATTGATTCATCTTCTACAGACATAGCCTTGGAAATGGATGCGGTTTTTTTAATAGTAAGAAGCAAGATGGAATTTTATTTAAGGTCAAAGTTAGTTATAATTGCAAAAATAAGGGGTTTTATAAGTAAGATTTTATAAGTTTTTTTAGTCCCTAGTTTTGGAAAAGTATATGTAGGAGTTTGTTTCTAAGTGATACGAGATTGTATGGTAAACTGAATAGTTTCTCTTGTGGTGGTATTGTATTGTTCAGCACAACCTCTGAGCTATTTGTAGTCTTAAAGCTTCTTTTAAGGTATTTCATAAACTCAAATAGGGGAGTCTAAACTCAGTGTTCTTCAGTGGAGTTACTCTTTTTATACTTCATCCCTCACAGTCTTTGAGATGCCAACTTCAACTGGCCTTGTAAAGTTCTTTTTGTGGCACTTAAATTGAAACACTGTGTTTGGTGTGCTTGTGCTGTAAAAAATCAGCAGTGTCTTTAGGAGATCCAGTTTTATTAGCAAAGGCTTTTAAATCAGTTATTTCGAGTACAATAATACAAAAAATAGGGCTTAGTTTACCTACTAGAATTAATTGACAAATCACATTTTAAGTCATAACAGAATGCTGATCTGCCATTTAGTACTACTTCAGTTTAAAGTATTTGTGACAAAGGCAGCTCTTCGATTTCTTGTTTCTTTAAAAAATTTTGTGTGATATATTACAGTATTCTTTTAAAATGTTTTTATTGATTTTCTTTTCTCTTAACACTTGATTCTTGAGAGTATTGTGTAAAGCCTGGAACTTTCCCAAGTGGAATTTAGTAGCTCGATTTTCATAATTTTGTATAAATCCCCAAAAGCTGCTGATCTGTGGCATTATAGTATGAAATTTTTAAATACTGATTTCTTTTTAATAATCTTTTACTACATGGACATGTGGTTAGTTGGTAGACTATTTTTTCCCTGTATTATTTGCAGAATGCTTCAGAGATTCTTGAGATACCTGGCCTGTTTTTGTATTGGAGGGGGAAGCAGCTTTAATCTGAAAATACTGGGGGGTTGGGTTCATTTTCTTTTTTTATTATTGTTTTTGATATGGTTTATTGCTGGGGAGGAAGGCGGGGTACTTTTTTAATAATATCAATGCAAACAGCCAGATTCTTTAATCAGATCAGTCATAGTGCTCTGTGGACAAACTCAGGAATCACATCAGGAAGGATGTTAAATCAGGGGACTTCCTGTTAACTGAATGCAGTTAAATACTGAACCCTTCCTTACAGGGAGTAAAATTTGATAGTTTTCTGCTCTTGCAACATTTCTAGTGAAATTGAATGCAACGGAAAAAAAACAGAAATTGTTTGAGAAAAACTTAAATGTCAGCACTAGAAATTCTTTTGAAATTCTGACATCTGTAGCATCAAAAATGTTACATAAGCAACTTAACTTTCATTATTATGTTTCAGGTATTAAAGTAGCCTTCAGAATAAGTAATTCTAGAGTTGTTTGATGTACATAATCATTTTAGGATTAATGTAGTATTTTGTTACATGAGAATCCTCAAAATTTTACTAGAGATTAAAGGTGCTTTTCCTGTTTTGTTTTACCTTTAAAGGTAAAATTATAGTGTTATTGGGTTTTTTGTTGCAGAGTACAATACATGTAAATGACAGAGTTGTTCCTCAGCCACCTCTTCAGAAGTTGTCTGCAGAGAAGTTGACAAGAGAAGGAGCTTTTCTTATGGATTGTGGTTCAGTAAGTTAAAATTTTACACATTCATTTTTAAAAAAATTTTTAAAGGGTAAAAAAAGGCAATGCCTGCTGTGTTATTAAAACCAGTCAGCTCTCAGCAATAACAGTGTTGTGAATCAGCATTCCAGGTAACCTGACAGAGGTCTGTGTTCCAGTGAAAAGCTTTCATATTTTGATCTGAGAAGTATCTTTAAGGCTATAGAGGGTAATTTTTTTTCATGCAAGACTGATCTCAATATACCAAGAGTTCACACTGAGGTGTTTTTTCTGGAATTTAAGGATTTTTATTTTCCAGAATTTCTTTTAATGGCTATAAAATTGCATATACTAGAGTATTTAACAAAACACTTGTTGCTGGAATGTTCTCAGTTACCCACAAAAAGTGGGTTTATGATTTGTGGCCTGTGTTATGTAAGAGTTGCAAGTGAGAGGGAATTGGAGAGTGAACAAAATCTGTAGATACAGCTTAAGGTGTTTGTAGAAGTTGCACTGAAACACACTCAATTGGATAAAGCATTATGCTGCTCCAGTGGCAGTCTAGAAGGCGCTTTTAACCTTGAATCACTTCAGGGCTGTGTGTGAATGTAAAGCTAGCTTTTGTCTCCAGATCTCTGAAATAATTACTACAATAAGCTTTGATAATTGGTGCTTTACTATGACATGTTTAGATTTGGAAGCCAGTGTGCAGTAACCAACAGAGTGGTGTGACTTCAAATAATTTGAGTGGTTTCATTTAAGGAAGTAACATGGGAAGTTACTACATTAACTGTTCCATTATAAATGTGTCCTGCAATCTCATTCTTTCAGTATTTGAATTCTGCCTGTTTGGTTTTTTTTATATTTAATGACCTTTCTCTAAGTATTACCAATGTACTGATTATTTACACACTTACTTATGAATATAGACATGTAAGTATGAATTGCAACTGGAACACTCAAGTGATTCATTTGCATGGAAGTTACTATTCTGGTACTACTCCTATTGCAGCACCACTTGCCTGTTTCTCTAAAATGTGTGCAGGGCCTTTACTAAATCTGATTCCGACATCTTACAGATTTTTTACCTTTGGATTGGAAAAAACTGTGATAACAACTTCATAAAAGATGTCCTTGGATACCCGAACTATGCATCAGTGCCACAGAAAATGGTAGGCATTTTAATGAGTTGAGCTCCATAGTGCTTACAGTTGGAATGTGCATTTAATCTATTTATTTCTGCATTTTCAGTTTTTAATTACGTAACTATGAGTTAGGTTGGGTTTTTTTCTAGTTAGGTACCTTCTAACCTCTTGTCAGCTTCATAGGAACCAGATAGAAGTTGTCAGATGTTTTCAAGGAAAGAATGTAAACATGTAAATTTCAGCATTCATGAAATGCCAAACAGTTGCTCTATAACATAACTGGTTTTATTATTTTAGTGGAAGTACGTGTGCATTCACATGAATAGGAAGTAATTTCACAGGATGAATACAAAAATTATCTATTCAGATGTGCTAATGATTAAGATTGGAGTTACTTCATTGATGCCATAGTTTTCAGAAGCCTTGTGTTCTTTGAACCTGGTGTAAGATACCAAATCTGTGGTATGACACAATAGGCTTGTAAGTAATGGTAAGAGTTAAGTTTTGCTCAGCTACCAAGCCTTGACTCAACGTTGAAAATAGAAACTTTTAGCTACTGGAACATCAGGGACCCTTGGATGTGTGCTTTGGTGGAGGGGTTTTTATGTTATAACCTGTACCTATAGTCTAGTGTGTGGAACAGAGCAGCAATTAAGGAGAAGTCTCCTCTTCAGTGAGTAGTGATTCCATAATGTCAACAATTCGCAGGTAAGGATGGACCCTTTTAAGACACTCTAGGAAAGTTCAGAATCAAATGGTTGTATCCAGGTAGTACCAAAAATATGTTAGTATAGAAACACATAGGTAGATATTTTCTGCTTATAGTTGCATGGTATCAAGGAGGAAAGTGAAGAACAGGTTAAGAGTGGTAACCTGTAAGACTACTATAAAACTGGACTGCTTGTTCAGAGTTTGCATTTTGCATGTATTAGCTATTTAAAACTGTCCCCTATGACCAGCTCATGGTAAGTCTTAGTTAATAGAGCTTCCAGGAAGAACTTGGAAAACAGACGGAGGAGAATTTTTTTCTAATGGTTATATAGCATCTATTATAATGAAAATGAGACAAAAACTTACATAAAATTATCTTTTCTTTTAAATTATGCCCTCATTCTACAAATGTAACAGTGGAACTACTTTAACTGAAATAAATTCTTTATGTCATGTTAATTGTCTTAAAGCGTCAAATTGGCTGAAGAGTTGGTATATTTAGCTCAGTGAATTGCTCAAGTCTTTTTAAGTCTGTTTTTTCAGCTTATTCTCTAACCAGATAGTCCAGTAGCATCTTTCCATTGATATTTACATAAAATTGAGATTTCACTTCTTGTTTCGTAAGTGATGCAAAGTGCAAAATGTAGAAACTTGATTGACAGAGGAGATACAGGCAAGAAGACTGCAAAAGCAGCGTTTTGAAAAGATGACCTTGCTGTCTAAAATCTTTTGCACTTAAAACACAGTTTAAGGTTTATTCTTTCCTAGACAGCAGTGCACCACAGATATTATGAGATATTGTCCTTTGAGCTGAAGGAAAACATCTGTGTATGTTAATCCATGGTTGGTAATTTCTTAATGGAAATTGTGGCTTGAGTCATGTTGCGACTTCCAGGGTCTGTTTTTTTAATAGTTTCGATAATAAAAGGTGATGTTTTCTTTCAATTACCTTCAACCAGACACAGCTTCCTGAGGTGGATGCACCTTCTTCAGAAAGGACGCGATCTTTTATATCGTGGCTTAGAGACAGTAGACCTTTAAGTCCAGTTCTTCAAGTAATAAAGTAAGTATTCCTGTTATGTACTGAGTTGTTACTAGCAACTTGTATTTACAATTTCTAATTAAGACTGATGAAAAGTGAGTATATCTGTCTTGGAAGAAACTGAATAACATCATCTTCCCAGCTGATACAGTGCTGTTTCTAAAACCATCTAGTGACAAAGGTTGTCTTTGAATCTAGTGCAAATTCAGTTGCTAATAGTTGTATTGGTAGGAATTAGTTCTGTATTTTTATATTAGGAATATACTAAACCACAGCAGATGTCCTTAAGATCAATGGTGTTAACCAGGTTAGTTTCTGGTATAGCTTTTATAATTTCATTATACGCATATAGAAAAGATTCAAGTAAAGTTAGTAATCTGTAGATGGTTTAATAATTGTATGTATTTGTTGCTGAGATCTATAGGACTATCCATCATTATGATAGGTGAGGCGAGTTCTGAAGCCTTTTCAAGCCATGGCCTGCTTAAGGAGGTTTAAATTCTCTAAAGTGATTATACTTGAGATTAAATTTCACTTGTAAAGTACTTACTTTACTGAGCCGGACAGGAGATCACTTTTTAGAGAGTATCATGATTTGCACAGAGAAATGATGCTGAAATACAGGACTGAAGCTCTTGAGCTGTTGGCATTGTGGCTGCTGCTTGATTTGCAAGAAGTTCTGAGAGACCATAATAAATAGGAGAGCTCTGCTGCATGCTGCACAATACCAGAACAGAGGACTGTGTCTCAGCAAATGTGTATGGGGGCAGTAATTTTGGATACTAGGGCTTTGACATGTTTACCTTTTCTGTTCTGTTGCCAAGAAAGTCTGAGGAGGGGATTGAGTTTGAGATAACATGTAAGCAGAGATGGAATTTTTGCATTTTTTCATTGCCGCCAGCATATTTGTTAGCTTCAAAAACAAAAGAATTTTTACATTTCCTTTTCTGTGTTTCTACAAGATATTTGAAGTGCTGTATTTCACCTGCTTTTCTAGCATTTTATATACTTAAAAAGATACTGTTGTTCGATAATGTATTGCAGATTTCAAGTGTTTTTCTAGACTTTGGATTATTTGCAATTGTATTATCTTTGAACTGAATTTATATTCCAAATGACAGTAAGCAATTTATTAGAACTTAACCCTCTGTTTGAATTTGCAGTGGATGTCTTTGCTTGAAGTTTGATTTTGCTCAATACCTTCCTTTCTTCTTTCAGAGATGAGAATCCTGCCAAAACAGATTTTTTTCAGCATTTAATTGAGGATCGGACAGAAGCAGCTTTCTCATATTATGAATTCCTACTTAATATTCAACAGCAGATTTGTAAGTGACCAAGGAAGAGGTAGAGGAAAAAGTCTGGCTTCAGACAGAAGCATGGGCCAAGAGAAGCATATGGGAAGTTACAGAAGTGGATGCTTGTTCTTCACAATATACAGTGACCAGCACTGTTTTGGAAGCTTTACAGCTAAAGGAGTATACATTTCCAAAAGAATTTTGCAGATTTCCTTCAGTCTAAAAGTGCTACGAGTGATGAAGCTGTTTCACTAGTAAACTTTAAAATTGGTTTGTACACGTTTCCAGTTGTGCAGCAGTATGGTGCTCTGTTTATTGCAAGCTGGTGAATTTATGTAGCTATGTGGGATGATATTTCTTAACAAAATGTACAATTAGGTAAAGCCTTTTTTCTTACATTTATTATAGTAGCCCTTCCAGATCCAAATCCTTAACAGAGATATCAAAGGGCAGTGATGTATGTTGGTTGTTTATATGAATTTCTTTTTAAAAGGAATGATTCATATTTGCTAAAGACTTCAGCAAATTCCCTGTCAAAGTTGTAGAGTTTCAGTAAAGTAAATCAATTGTAGAAATAAAATATATAATGTACATAAGTATTACATTTGTAAAGAAAATGTAAAAAATGTAACTAAAAAAAAAGACTTAGCTCATTGTGCAGAATTGTTGAGTGCTCGATGAATTGTTTTGTCCCAGGCTAGACAATGAAGTTGACTATTAAAACATGATAAAATAAGTATCAATGTAGAAGGAATACAGCTGCTGCTTCTGTTAATTTTAGGTGAATTTATTTATGATTGGCTTACTAATTAAAATATTTTGCTTTATCATGTGGTTTTATATTTATGCAACTATAATCATTTTGCAGCTAAACTCTTTCTGAACTGAATATTGAAGAGAACATGTTTACCACCTTATTTCACAGATCTGTGGAAAGGAGGAGAAAACACAACATAATCTGAAATGAGTTTTGATACAGAGTTCCTAAACCCCTTCTTATATATTATGCTAAAGCTTTAAGGCGTATCTGTTAACCTTGTTTTGCGTTCTGTAACTACTGTAGTCTTGGTCCAGGTCTCTGTAACTTGTGTTGTCTGTCATTTAGAGTGAGTGTGGGTAATCACTCACACTTGAAGATTTGAATTCTGCTGTGATCTAAAGAAAAACAAGAAGGGATGTAAAAATTAATTGCATTACATCAGTGAAAGTAAAGGCTTTAAAATGACAGAATTCAAAATGTAATCACACTTGCATATTTCAGAAACTTTGTTCTTGCAAATGTTTTGGTAACTCAAGGATTTGGGCTTTTTGGTAGATTTATGACACATTTTTTTAATTTGGTTAAGTTGGGATGGCTTTCTTTGACCTTTTTTTTTAGAGACACACGTTAGAATTAATGCATAAAGCACAATCACTCATACTTAGTCTTCTGAACTTTGTTTTTCTGTTTGGTTTAATGAAATGTGACTACGATGGAATAATTAGGTACAAAAAAGTAAATGACGATTAGTATGATTACATTTTAATTTAATGTAGCCTCGAAAATGCTAACATTGTATTTTAACTGCTATAGCCCCTGAATCAAATAGTCAAGGAAAAAATGTACTAGCTATGGTTTGCAAATGCTTTAAAAGCTGCAACAGGTAAATTGTGCAAGTAGTGTTACTCTGCATGTTAGCACAAACTCATTGTTTGGAGAAGATAAGTTATATTTGTGTGTTGTCTTTAACTAAATGTGTTTAAGTTACCCAAAGAATTACATAAGAGAAACTTTCCATTTAGTAAATTAATTTATCATGTAATAAATATCTGAGGCAATGCTGAATGTTGTCCCGAAATCAGACCTTCAGGATTTCAGTGCTTGTAAAGTAATGTGCATTGGGTGAAAGCTAAGTGCTGCTGGAGAGTGGGGCATCTTAAAAATAATTTGTATTTGTGAAGATGAGAAGAGCATGTTGACATTTTAAATGCTCCATGAAGATGCTTCTGATTTGTGTGTTTGGTATTGATATCTGGGAGCACGTTATGCCATGATTAATTGCAACATACTCTGTAAAATCATTTTTTAAAGCTTTATTCTTCTAGTATAGTTTTTGTATATAAAAATTATGAAAACTACATCTTGAGAGCTATTTGTTCAGTAAAATTATTACACAGCACAGAGACTATAGGGGTTTTTTTATTAATTATAGAGCACATCTCCATTCTGACTGATCTTTGGTTTAGATTTTAAAAAGTCAGTCTCATGGAAATGTCTTGAATTTGAAGCATCTCAGGATTCAGGATACTGATTTTAGTCTTTTGATCAATAGAATATCTGTAGGCATGGCAAGAGTATCTTTCTGAGAAGGACCTGAGGGTCCTGGTGGACAACAAGCTGTCCCTGAGCCAGCAGTGTCCTTGTGGCCAAGAAGGTCAGTGGTATCCTGGGGTGCAGTAGGAAGAGCATTGCCAGCAGGCTGAGGGAGGTGATCCTGCCCCTCTACTCAGCCCTGGTGAGGCACATCTGGATGCTGTGTCCAGTTCTGGGCTCCTCAGCACAAGAGAGACATGGAGCTCCTGGAGCAGGTCCAGCAGAGGCCACAAGGGTGATGAGGGGACTGGAGCATCTCTCACGAGGAAAGGCTGAGGGAGCTGGGCCTGTTCAGCCCCGAGAGGAGACAACAGAGAGGGGAACTCATCAATGTCTCTTATGTGTCTGAAGGGAGGGTGACAAGAAGATGGAGCCAGGCTCTGCTTGGTGGTGCTGAGCAACAGGACAAGAGGCAATGGGCAGAAATCAATGCACAGGAAGTTCCGCCTGAACATGAGGAAGAACTTTACTGTGCAGGTGACCAAGCCCTGGCACAGATTGCCCAGAGAGGCTGTGGAGTTTCCCTCACTGTAGATAACTCAGAAACCATCTGGACACAATCCTGTGCAACGTGCCTTGGGATGGCCCTGCTTGAACAAGGATGACAGACCAGATGAGCCCACTGGTGGTCCCTCCCAACTCTAAGCATTCTGTGATTCTGTGATCTAAAAGACAGTGTTTCTTACAATGGCTTGGATCACACCACTGTAGCAGAAGATACACATCAAAAGCTTAATCCCACCAAGGGAAGTACTGTGAAGCTCAACAAGCTTGTTGCCTAGTAAGGTTTTGGAGAAGAGATAAAAGACATGCTTTCGTATCTGCTTAAATAAAGTGCTGAACTGTTCAAAGTAGTTCTCTAGCCATTCTAGGGATTGAACTTTCCCCAAAATGTCTTCCACACTACATAATATAAATCATGTCTGTTTCATTAGAAATTTAAGATTTTCCAGGGAAGATGTTTCCCAGCCCCAGCTAAGTAAGTCTTTGGGTGATCAGTTCAAATGCTCAGTATTTTAAATACTGGCAGTGGGGATCCCTTTCATATCTTTGTTCTACATGCAACATCTTGTACCTTTTATACCAAGGACATAGTATGGAAGTTCCTGTGGGAGAAATTAGAGCCCATGAAGCCCTTAAAATTGTAGGACACGTGATGCAGCTCCCTGAGAAGAGTTAGTGAGCTTGATTCTTTATTTTGATCTTAAGCTTATTAAAAACAAACCTATTTATTAATCTTGGTGTAGAGCTTCATGGCAATGGAGGAAAGATGACTAGGGGCAGGTAATTTTGTTTTGCCTTGGCTTTGTGTGAATTTTATCAGATACTGAAAAGATGGTTTTGTTATGGCTGGTGTTTGTAAAAAGCCAAAATCAGTTGTTAGTAATCCTGAGAGTCAAGAGCTCTTCAGTAATTTTAAATGTGGAGTCAAGTTTTTTCAGACCAGGTAGATTTTAAGAATTTTATGATGAAGTTTCAATGTAGAGGACACAAGTAGGTTAATGAGGAAGTAATTACAACTTCAGTCACTGAATTCTGTAGTTAGAAGTATTAATTTGTGCATTAGAGTCTGGAAAGATCTTGTTTTGATTTTAGTTTTGGACTGTATTTTGTCTCCAGGCTATATTCTGATAGCAGGCAGGATGTAATCCTCCAGAAATTCAGCAGCCAGTGCAGGGAGTGAGGAGGTCAGAGGCTTAGCTCAGAATGAATTTATGCAAAAATATGTGTCTGTTACTGTGTAAAAATTACTTAAATTATGTATAGTTTAAAAGCAGTTTTTCATATTTTAATACATGTTAAATTTTTATATAGTATTTTCTGGTCATTTATTAAGCTCTAAAAAAGAGTGGAGAGGGTTTTGCATACCCTATTGCATCTCAGATTTTCATAAAGGAGGTAGAATATAATTAGAATCACAGATACTTCTGATTTTTAGCATACCAGGATCTTTGGTAGACTTGTGTTGGGAATTTTAAAGGGAATGGGCAAACTGTAATGTTTTCTTGATGCAATTACTTTACCTCTCAGCCTCTAGAATTAAAAAAAGAAAACCATTTCTAGCAGTCTTGCATGTCTTTACTTAAACTGATGTTAATGTTGCATTGAAATTCAGGAATCTGGAAAAGTGTGGTTACAACTTTTGCAAATAACTCGAAGTCTCTTTTGAGAACGTTTTATTTTTCCTCACAAGATACCGGTGATTCCTATCCATGGAAAAATCCAGAGGCTTTTTTACTTTTTTGAGTGTATCAAGAGAATTCTCACATGATTAGCATCGTGTAAAAGATTATTACAACAACAACGACAACTCAAGTAACTATATCATAGATCTTTCTTCATTTTATGCGTCAATCCACTTGCAGGGCCTTTGATGTCTTTTCCTTTACAGTTTTGATAACTAGAAGAATTAAATATTACACAGGCTTTCTTCTTACTTTCCTTTGGCAGACTTTAGCAAAAGGAGCTGCCTAATTAGGAGCACCAGTCATGCACAGGATTCTAGTCCATGCACACTTCTACAGAAGATAAATAGGGGAGGTGGCAGAACTCCTGGAAATATTTTGCTACCTATTTTTAAAAAAAAATTTTGAAAAGGAGAAAGGATTAAAATTTCATTTTCTTGCACCTGTTTACCTTTATGATTTTCTGGTTTATGTTTACTTAAAGCTACATGTGAGACTTTTATTTGATTTTTTTCAGATGTTAAGAGAACCCTACCCTAGAGGCATCATCAAATACAGATCTCCAATTACACCCTTAATCATGTTACCATTAAAAGAAAAGTACCAATTTTACAAAGGTCAGGAGTGTTGGAAGGAAGTACTGTTTGGTTAGCAAGCAGTATAATACTTTTATCAATGTGAGTAGAAAGTCTCCACTTGCAAGACACTGAGGCCTTGGGGGATTCTTAAGTAAAGTGTTTATTGGCATAAGAATCCTCAAGTATGAGAAAGAGTTGGTGATAATTAGCCATCTTGGTAATCTGCTAGCCATAGGAAATGTTGTTCTCGTATTGTTTGAAAATATGTTTTAAAAATTAACAAATTATTTCATGTTAGAACATAATTTGGGTGGAGAAAAAAATATTTAGGAAAATACTTTCTTCTGTTACTAACTTCTGTAGATACAATGCTTTCAAAAAGTTCTGCAGGCTTTAAATCTCAGCTTCTATGAATACAAAATATTACTAAAAATTACCTGATGACCTAATGCTGAAGGAAAGAAAAAAGGAATAAAATATGTAGCAGTCGTCTGTAGCTAAGGAATTCTTTCTGTTCTTTTCTTTTTGGCTGCAGAATACGATGCCTTCATTATCTGAAATAGCGCTTAGGAGAAGCCAGAAGTAAAACTGGAATCAGTGGTATATGTACTGGATGTCTTCATCCAGCTTGCTGAGCACATGCAGAGCTTCTGAAAGATTGGTGCTTTTCTATCCAGGTGCTCAAGTTTAGGAATTTCTTACAATATGGCTGTATTTCAAAGTGCCTTATATGTTTATTCAAAATAAAAAGCCATTTGAGTTTCCAAGCTTTCCCTTTTCCCTTATCCAAGCTATTCTTTTAATTACCAAAACCATGTATGTGAAAGTGTGCTTTATTCTTGGAGAGCAAGCATGAAATCTTTCAGCCTTCCGAGCATGTTTTGAAACATTTTAAGTTGCTGGAAGAAGAGTGGAAGCTGCCTGTGCAACGCGGACTCTGGCATCTCCAGCAGTGCGGCTGCATCGGTTCTGCAGGAGCAATGCAGCCGTTGGGAAAAGCAGTGCCCAAGGGGTCTGTCAGCTGCTCCAACACGGTCAGGCTGCAGCTGGATCATC
The DNA here is from genome assembly GCA_013398055.1 of Ifrita kowaldi. Lineage (NCBI taxonomy): Eukaryota > Metazoa > Chordata > Aves > Passeriformes > Cinclosomatidae > Ifrita > Ifrita kowaldi. Next base: position 635,231 of record VZRS01009214.1, read on the forward strand.
GAGCAGTGCTGCCCATCCACCTGCTCCAGCATCCTGTCTCCTTTAAGAGTGACTGGTGTGCGATGGTCGGGGTGAAACATGAGAAATCCCTCGTGTGTAAGTCGTCCTACCCTGAGATGCATCTCTACCTTATGTATTTAGAGATCAGCTGGATATGTAAAACCCTGTCAGCGTTTTTGCGTATTGGAGTAACTGAGTATTGTTGACCTTAGACTGAGTAATTTCTTCTAATGAAAGGTTTTGCAATCTAATTACCTGTGGAGAAAAGTATATTTTTTTTCTTCTCTCTGAAAGTTTCTAAATGTTCTGTAGCTTCCTGAACTGGGGGGAACAGGAGGTAGCAAGCTGCTCTCTACCCTTCTTTTTTTAGTACAGTGTTAGGTCATCTCCTTAATTTGTTTTCTACGGCTTTCAGTTTCTCAGTGTGTTTAAATTTCTGATGGCATGTTCATTTTCTTTCCACACCACCTCTTAGGATTATACTTGACATAAGGTGCCTGCTACTATGCCAGCTATCACAGTGTTACCTGAACTGATTTACGTAAAGGTGGTTATCTCCAGCCTTCTCCATTTTCTATTCTTTTTCATCCTAACTTCTTGCTACCACAAACTTTGTTAACCAGTAATACTCACACCTTTAAATAAATAAGTGTGTGTGTGTTACAAAAAATAAGTTCTGTGCTACAGCTTCATGGAGAAGTTTAAAAAAAAAACCAAAAAAAACCCCAGAAACCTGTGAACTGTTGGCCCTCTTCAGTGGCAGTTCCCTAAAACTGAAGAAAGAATTTTTCAGCTCCTTAAAAATTTAGCACTTGCCTTAAAAAAAAAGAACTGGAAGTAACTGAAGTCTTGTAGATACTTGTAGAAACTGCATGTTGTGGAAAAGGTCTAGGTATGACTGCAAGACTTCTTGAAGCAGGAGTTAAAACTTCTAGGAATGTCCTTCAGCTTCAGCTTGTGAATTTTACGTGAATCAAATGTAAAATGGCTTAGGAACCAACCTTTTCTCAAACATTGCTTTGCTTCTGGCAGCCTTTCTTCCTTAGCCTAAAACAATAACGGGGCAGACAACGTGATACCACCTTGAAGGGAGGGAGGACTGTTACCTGAAGAAAGAATATTACCATAAAAACCCTTGAAACCCTTGCACAAATATGCTCTGCAGAACAGACAGATGGAGTACAATGTCTTGGGAAGGGATGGGGGTTGGAGCGGATGCTCAGATCCCTGAGTGTTTGCATAAAATGGGATGTCAGAATTTTTAGAGTGAATATGATTGTGACTCATGGAGTCTGTGCTCAGCTCTGGTGGTCATTTGCAAAGCCTAGTGTGAAAGGACTTAATGCAAACTAACAAAAAAGAATGTGCTTTTGTGGCTGTGCATTACTTCAGTATAATGAACGTTTGTGTTTGCTCCAGGAGTCATTTGTTGCTGCTGTTTGCAGGTTTGGACTGTATTTATTTCAGTTCCCCTCCTTCCCCTTGCTTCCACATTCTGTGTATATGAGTGAAGTGTGTCAAACTGTGCATAACCATTACTCACTCTCAGTTGCTAGCACTGAATGCTTAGGCAGAGGTTTCAATGAGGAGCCCTCACTACAAGGGTTGTGCTCTGTTCTGAACAGTTGTTGCTTCCTACCCAGCACCTATGACATTAAATTTGCATGTTCTCACGTTTTAAGCCATCAGTCTTTCAGATGTAGTGTAGGTCATTAAGGCTGCCTGAGTGGGGAAAACCATTTTCTGCACTCTCTTTAGTACTGCAGGTGCCAAGCTGAAGACTTGAGTTCTGTCTTTCTGGCAGAGTGCTGCAGAAGGAACCAGAGCCTGAAAACGGCCAAAGCTCTGCTTTGTGGTTTATCCAGGGTAAAGGAAACAGCTGAACTTTTCCATCGCGCTACTGCTGTCTGATGACACATGCCTTGAGCACAAGCTGGGCCTGGAGTGGCTCCAGAATTGAAACTCTAAATGGGAGATCTCCACCCATATCTTTCTGGCATGTTTGTTGTGTATTTCTCCCTGGAGCTGTGGCTCCCTAAGCAGATTAGGCTGATTTCCCTGTGCAGTGGTGGCCAGCGGGGAAGTTCTGCCCTGTCCCCACACTATCCCACCAGCTCCCTCCATCCACAGTCGTGCAACCACTTAAAAGATATATTTACAAGCCAGAGGAAACACAAGAAAGTCTAAAAAGACTCAGAAGAGGGAGGAAAAAGCAATGCCTGTACATGATGCCATCTCCCTTTAATTGTGACTCAGGTCTCTGCTGTACTGAATACTCCAGTACAATTTAGACAGCTTGGCAACTCTGTAATAAGAGTGCAATTTATGAGCCGCCACCACTTCTCCTGCCTTGAGTAAGAATTTCTCTCTGTAATTGGAGTCCAGGTATTTTCCCATGTGATATCATGTAGGAAGTCTTACTGGCATGATCCCCTGCTCTATAAAAAATACAGACCTTTTGTTTGTGTTCTATGCCGGGCAGTGATAGGTCTCATCTCACTCTCTCTTTACTAGAGCAGGAGGATTAGTATATTACTACTGGCAGAGCTAATATTTTGCAATGAGCTCTTCTTTTATACCTTGAAGAGAGATTTTTTTGCTCTGTGCCATGAGAGAGAACATAATTTTCCCTGGTGAATACGTTTGTCTTTGCACTGAGTGGCAAGTCGCTGATGCCATGTCCAGAAGTGCTCCCCTCTTCATGAAAACATAGGAGTTTGGGTTTCGTTCTTGTGATTTTTGGGAAAATTCAGGCTGTTTACTAATGACTTGTAATGACCTTACCTGGAGTTCTGCAAGCAAGGCTTGAGATCTTAGCTCATATTTGCTGCTGAAATGGAGAGATTTTGCAGCAGTTTTCATCACCAGATGCAAGATAAATCTGAGTATAAACATGTTTTTTGGAAGATATCTCAGAATTTTATTCCATGTCTTTACATTTTCTGTTTTGAACTGTAGTGTGCAAGAGTAAAAAGAAAAACCTGTAGCTGTTGGTTTTCAAATAAGATTAATTGGAAAATTTTGTCCCAGGAGTATGCTGAATCCTGCTCACGGAAGGAGGACAGCATAGAACTGCCTTAGAGGGAGAACTTCAAGCTGTCTGCTGTGAGTTTGGTATTGTTGGGGGACTTTTAAGTTTTGTCATCAGATATTTTCTGCTCCCTCTCCCTTACCTGCCAGCTCTGGAAAGGTACCTGTGAATAAAAAAGGAAGCATTTAAAGAACTGTGATGAACAAAACAAGTCAGAGGATGAGGAAAAGGGCTCTGGCTCCTCTGTAATCATGGCTGAAGTTACATCTGAGCATATTTGTTTCCTTGAGTGGTGGGAGCATCATCCTATAATTGGGGTCCTAAATAAGTTTGTCACTGGACTTACACAGCGGACTAATGAAGGTGATCACCCTGTAATTAGTCTGTGTGCCTTTTCTTTCTGTACATATTTGAAATATAATGCACACCACCTTCAGTCACGTTCCTCCCAGGGAAGTGGGTAGAGGTCTCTGCTCTTGCAGGTGTGTGATGCTGGCAGTCCAGTTGGTGAGACATGTTAGGAGTTAGGGTGCTCTTCTTGGCTTGATAGTTGGCCAGGGAAAACCTTTTTTAATTTAGAAGGTTATTTGTGTCCTTCTGTCCTATCTTAAAGTCTATTTTGAAATGAATGAAAGTTATGAGACAGACTCCTCACCACTTGGAAGCACTGTAGCCAGGGTCCCTCTTATTCCCCCTTAGTTTCATGCTTCCCTAGAACTCCCTCTGGCTTTATTTTAGTAAACAGTTTTTTCTTTAAAAAATGCCCCTGAGAATATAACTTGCAACATAACTCTCAAGTCTGTAATAATCTGCTTGTTTTCCTAGTAATTTTCTTATTGGATCTGGGGTCAGTCATGTCCGTGTGATACGAAGAGAACGCTGATGCTGTGCACACATACCTAAGTCACTTCTCTTGAAGTGCCATTTCCCATTGGCAGAGCACATAGATGCCAGAAGGGAAGAGATGAATCTGCCTCTCATAGAACAAGAAAACTCATTCAAAGATAGTTGCAAGTTAATATAACTTGTTTCCAGCTACACTGTAAGCATGGGAGGGGGAGTGGGGAAGAACTAGCAAGTTGTTCTAAAAGTTGTCCCACTTGAATACACTTCAAGTTGAGACCCTGTTCTAGCAGTTACACTCAAAAAACTTTGTCTTTCACTCCATTGTATAGGCATTTTAATGGTATCTCTAATCACAGTGATATTTCACAGCATTTTTTTATATTTACAGTATTCAGTGGCTAAATACAGGTAAATACAATGACAGTTTTATGTAGAGTTTTCTTTGTCAAAGGTTTGTTATATGTGACGTTAATTTAGGCATGAACAACAAGAAAATGCATTTTGAGGTATCATTTGAAAAAAACCCAACTAAGTTACAGTGAACAGGGAGCACTTAGAGTGGAAACTGTAAGACACAAAACATGTTATATAGCCAGCAAAGCAGGATTTGCCTCATGAGACACCCCCCTGGCCACCACTGTACAGGTGTGAAAGGTAAATGTAGGATAGGTTTTTCAGAGTCAAAGTCACCTTTTTTAAACTTGGCAGTGACTAATGTTCTCTTATTTCTCCTGCCTGTATATAAAAACATAAGCTTTGATTCCCAGTCCCCTGCATAAGTTAACAGCCACAAATTGCTGTGAGCATCAGTGCTTCTTTGCTCCTTATCAACATTTTAAAACAAAGTACAAAAAATAAATACAGCATTGAACAATGACCAGAATTAAATTATCTGTTTTCTAGTACTGACATTGTGTTTTCCTCCCCAAAGAAGATAATTTTGATAAAGCTATCACTATGTGGTAGAAGTATTAAAAAACAAAAACAAAAACAAAAACAAAAACAAAAACAAAAAAAGAACCCCATTGCCATGACCTAATTACCTCTGCTTGGTAAAACCATAAATATTACACACTGAATTAATATAGTTAACCGTTTAATCCTTATTTCACCTCTGGGAACTTTGTGAATCTTAATATAATTTACATGATAAGGTACGTAAGTTTGAGAAATTAACTCTTAATTTTGTTAAAGGGAAAGTACTCCAATAAAATTTGGAGAATTTTTGCTATGGTAAATACTAATAGTGATTGTATCAGGAATTGTTGTCTTTGGGAGTCATTGCCTGCTAACAGTGCAACTGCTGTTCTATTGTTTCCTGGGATCACTTTAATAGATCACAGTGACCCTGAAATGTGAGCGAATGTCTACGTGACGTAAGGTCTAAGATGCTGAAGGTTTCCATTCCAGAGTTCAGAAGACGGAATAATAAATAAGTGGGGTCTTATTTAGTCGCCCTGAGCCATCAAGTGTGCAGTTGCAGAGCTTTTCCCATGACGGTGACACTTTCAGATCTACAACAGCCCATTTTCTAAGATCCTTTTCTCATCATCAGGCAAAGTTTTGTTTTGTGCAACATTGCTTTGGAGGAACATCATAAAGGGTGGAGAAAGCAGAGGAATACAACAAAGCTTGTTGATGTTTCTTGATGGAGCGCCGCGGGTCTGATGTGCTTCAGTGGCTTGTACTGAAGAAGAAGACCTGTGTTTGTGGGCGTAGAGGTGATGCCCAACAAATGACTGAACAGGAAAGGGTTACGCCTTGCTATTTGCTCTACTGCTGTAAACAAAACTCTCTCGTAAATTGACGAACTCCAAGAGTGTCTTTGTTGCTTTGCTGTTCATTTCTGCGGTAACTGAATGTGTTTATTTCACTGAAACCCAGGAGCAGCGATAGTCCCGTTCCTCAAAAAAAAGGCAATACTCAGCGACGGAGAAGCCAGGTGTTCTGATAAAACAGGCATTAATGGCTATTTTAATTTTTTTAAATAGAAATCCTGTTTCAATCACAAGAAGAAGAAGGACGCAGAGGAGGGGGGTCAGCACCTGTAACCAGAGGGCGGTGGGTTGGGCACGGCGGGGCGAGGGCAGCTCCCGGCCGGGCACCAGCGCATCGCCGCCGGCGGGGATCGCCCGA
>VZRS01009215.1:0-15044 GCA_013398055.1 Ifrita kowaldi
CATCCCATCCCATCCCATCGCAAACCCCAGGAGCTGCGGGTCAAGGGCTGCTCCCGCTGATCCCAGGCTGCTCCCGGCTGGAAGCGGCTCTTCCATAAAACATCCCGCTCCCGGGAATGGCTGCGTTCAGCGGGGGGAAGGAGACAGGCTGGCGTTGGCACAGCGGGTTGGAGACGCTCATTAATTCAATTACAGAGCAGGGAAGGATCCTGGAGCCGGGGAAGCAGCTCGGAGCTTATCAGTGCTGGTGGCTCCTTCCCTGATAAGGGCCGGGCGTCTCCGGGGGGACAGGGACGGGCAGGACAGACGTGCTGGCAATTATCCCGCCGGCTGTTCCTGCCATAAAGAGATTTCCAGGCGGGTTCTGCCTCGCTCTCGCTCCCCGTGTCCCTTCCCGGCCGGGTTTGGAGCACCCCGGGCTGGGGGAGGTGTCCCAGCCCACGGCGGGGGTGGAACGGGATGAGGTTTGAGGTTTTTCCCACCCGAAGCAGTCTGGGATTGTGGGATTATCCTGTGTGGAAGAGGAGCTGCTGGGATTTGCTGTTTGGGGGAGACGGGAGCGCAGCTGGCACTTCCCAGTGGCACGGTGTCCCCAAAGGGTGGCACGGTGTCCCCAAAGGGCGGCACAGTGTCCCCAAAGGGTGGCACGGTGTCCCCAAAGGGCGGCCCGGGCACGGCGTGGAGAAGGCAGGTGGAGCCTTCGTTCCTCTTGTTCCTCCCCATTCTCAAAACCAGAGGCAAATCCGTGTCTGAACGCCCCAAAAGCGGCTTCAGGCTCATCCCAGCCACGGAACAGAATGGTTTGCACTGGTTTGCTCTGGTTTGCACTGGTTTGCAGTGGTTTGCTCTGGTTTGCTCTGGTTTGCAGTGGTTTGCACTGGTTTGCACTGGTTTGCTCTGATTTCCACACCAGTACCAAACTGGTTTGAGGTGTCAGGAGCCGCTGGTGCCGCAGGGACAGAAGGGACCTGCCAGGTGTGCTCAGAGCCGGGGAGATCCCGGTTCTCCCCTCTCCTCCCTCATCCTGGAGAAGATTCAGGAAGAATGAACCAGGCAAAGGTTCAGGCAGAGGAGGAACCTCAGGGACGAGGGGACATTCCCAGCTCCAGTTCTGCCTGCCCGTGGCGTTCCAGGAGGTCCCTGCTCCTTCCTCCACGTGTCCCCGGGGATGCTGGTCCCTCTGGAAGGGCGGGAATGCTGCGGGATGCTCGGTGGGAATCGCAGGCTGTGTTCCCACAGCCGGGGCGGGGCGGTGCTGACAGATGGGGCGCGATCGTCGCCTTGCTCCTTCCCTCCTCCTCGCTGCCGGGGACACCCTACAGAACTGAAAAGGAGGATTTTTAGGGAGAGCCGAGGGGAGCTGAGCGGGTTTTCCCCCCTCTCCCGCAGTTTGGTGCCAAGCCCAGAGCGGCTCGAGGAGCTACGGGCCGGTGTTCGAGGAGCAGCCGTCCCACACGCTCTTCCCTGAGGGCTCGGCAGAAGAAAAGGTCACCCTGTCCTGCCGGGCACGGGCCAACCCTCCCGCCAGCTACAGGTGAGCCCGGGGCTCCCTCTGCACCAGGAACGGGATAAATCCATCCCAAATTCTGCTTTGCCCCCTCCGCTTTTATGTATGGAAAGTTATTGGCTCGGGAATGAGATTCCTGCTCCTGTGAGGAGCTGGGAAAGGGGCTCAGCCTGGAGAAAAGGGGGATCAGGGGGAATTTCTGGCTCTGCACAGATCCCTGGCAGGAGGGGGCAGCCAGGGGGGATTTGGGATCTTCTCCCAAGGAACAGGGACAGGAGGAGAGGGAACAGCCTCAGGCTGGGCCAGGGGAGGCTCAGGTTGGAATTTCAGCAGGAATTTCCTCATGGAAAGGGTTGGAAAGGGCTGCCCAGGGAGGTTTGGAGTGCCCATCCCTGGAGGTGTCCCCTGGACGTGGCACTGAGTGCTCGGGGTGGGGATCGGGCACAGCTTGGAGTCGATGATCCCAGAGGGCTTTTCCAACCTCACCAATCCCACAATTCCGAGATGTTCCACCCCTCCCAGGGCACGAAATCCAAATCTACCAGATCCAAGTCCACCTCCAACCCCACCCCAGCTGGAAAACCACCAGGCACAGCCCCCAGGCACAGGATTTACCCCTGTCCCTGCTCCCGCCTCTCCTGGCAGGTGGAAGATGAACGGCACGGAGCTAAAGCTGGAGCCGGATTCCCGCTACAGGCTGGTGGCCGGGGATTTGGTGATCAGCAACCCCACGAAAGCCAAGGATTCCGGCTCCTACCAGTGCGTGGCATCCAATTCCAGGGGCACCGTGGTGAGCAGGGAAGCCTCGCTCCGCTTTGGCTGTAAGTTTGGCACCGCCGGGTAAATTAAACACAACCACAGTTAGGCTGGGCTTAAACTGAGCCCGCCTGGAAATAGGCTGGAGGGAACCTCTCCAACACGTCATCCCACGGAGAAATCCCCTGGTGCTTCCATAGAGATTTGGAGGATTTGGAGTATGACGGAGAAAGCCAACGCTAGTTTTGGATCTCCCTGCGCCCAAACCAGCGCGAGGAGGGGCAGAGGAAGCGCAGAGGTTCCTCCAGCTGCTTTTCTCTCAGCCCGGGTTTCACTCTGCCTGTTCAGTTTTGCAGGAATTCTCAGCGGAAGAGCGGGACCCCGTGAGGATCACCGAGGGCTGGGGGGTGATGTTCACCTGCAGCCCCCCGCCCCACTACCCAGGTAAGGGGGGCACGGCAGGGCACGGAGTTCCCAGGGCTTCTGGGAAACTCAGGGAAGGAAATTCGGGGTTAATTCAGAGTTCGTAAAGCAACAAAGCAGAGGCGGGGCTGGGCGTGTCCATGCAAGGACCAATTCCAGCCTGGGATCCCGCTGGATCCATCCCACCCAAGCTTGGAACCCCACTGTGTCCATCCCACCCGGGAGGACACCAAAAACCTGCACAGGCGATTCCTTCCCCTTTTTTTCCCCCATGGAAAGACAAATTCCAGCCTGGAATCCTGCTGGATCCATCCCACCTGGGAGGACACCAACAACCTGCACTGTCGATTCCTTTCCCTTTTTCCCCCTATGGAAGGACAAATTCCAGCCTGGAATCCCACTGGATCCACCCCACCCAAGCTTGGAATCCCACTGTGTCCATCACACCTGGAAGGACAAACCTGTCCAGTTCATTCCTCTCCTTTTCCCCCCAGGGATATCCTACCGGTGGCTCCTGAACGAATTCCCCAATTTCATCCCGGCCGACGGGAGACGTTTCATCTCCCAGACCACGGGCAACCTTTACATTGCCAAGACGGAGGCCTCGGACCTGGGCAACTACTCCTGCTTTGCCACGAGCCACATGGACTTCATCACCAAGAGCGTCTTCAGCAAGTTCTCCCGCCTCAGCCTGGCCGCAGAGGGTCAGTGCTCTTGGATTATCCCAAAAATGCCAATTCTTAAGGGAAAAATCTGAATTAATGAGCCACTGCAAAGCATTTGGGCTCCACAGCGCCCAAATCACCCTCCAGCTTCTCCTAGGAGCTTCAAAAATATGGATGGGCTGGGGTAGGAGGGAAGCAGGGATCTCTCCCCAGGATTCCCTGTTTCCTCTCTGTGGGGTTTCTCTATTTTTAAAGGACATTTCTGGGACAGGGAAAAGGGAATTAAACAGGAGGAAGGCCTGGATGGACATGGCTTGGAGCAACCTGGGATAGTGGGAGGTGTCCCTGTCCATGGCACGGGTGGGACTGGATGAGCTTTGAGGTCCCTCCCAACCCAAACCACTGCAGGATTTTGTGATTCTCAGGAATTACGGAGCCCTGAGATGTTACAAAGAGATTTTTAGAGACTTCAGCAAGAAAATGAAAACTAAACCTCTGTCCCCTCACCCAAACACACAAAGGGGTTGGGAAATCACCTCATGGGTCCCTCTGCCCTTTGAGACCCCTTGGGGTGGCATTTTGGGGTCACCCAGGTCCCCCCAGCGGTGTTTTCCCTGCGGCAGATGCCCGGCAGTTCGCGCCCAGCATCAAGGCCAGGTTCCCTGCGGACACCTACGCTCTGATGGGGCAGGCGGTGACCCTGGAGTGCTTCGCCTTTGGAAAGTGAGCGCAGCGCCCGCGTGGATCGGGATGGGGATCGGGATTGGGATCGGGATCAGGATCGGGATCGGGAGGGAACAGCAGAAAGGGAGGGGATGGCAGAACTTCCACAGCTCCTCTCTCCAGTGGAAGACCAGAGAGGGAGGGGAATGGGAAGAGCAAGGAAATGGCTAAAGCCGGAGCCCAGCGGGGACAGGACCGGGGTGGGCACACGAGGACCGAGTTTAGCCCGGATTCACCGGATCGGCTTTTCCGCAGCCCCGTTCCCCGGATCAAGTGGAGGAAGCTGGATGGGCCACAGTCCTCCAAGTGGATCGGCAGCGAGCCCCTGCTGCAGATCCAGCACGCGGGGTTTCAGGATGAGGGGACGTACGAGTGCGAGGCGGAGAACGCCAAAGGGAGGGACACCCACCAGGGCCGCATCATCATCCACGGTAACGCACCCAAACGTGTCCTTCATCCATGGGGACACATCCAAACACGTGTCCTACATCCAGGAGGACACGTTCAAACACGTGTCCTTCATCCAAGGAACACAAACACATGTCCTTCATCCATGGGGACGCATCCAAACACGTGTCCTTCATCCATGGGGACACATCCAAACATATGTCCTACATCCAAGAGGACACATTCAAACACGTGTCCTTCACCCAGGGAAGTGTCTTTCATCCAAGGTAACGCATCCAGGTTGCCTCAGCCTGATCCCAGTTTTTCCTGAAGTTCAGGAATGGCCTGAAGCTGAGAGAGGGAAGGTTTAGAGGAGAAATCAGGAAGGAATTCTTTACTGTAAGAGTGCTGAGGTCCCGGCACAGGGTGGATGGGGATGGTGGCACAGGGTGAATGGAGATGGTGGCACAGAGGATGTGGCTTCCCCATCCCTGGAAGTGTTTCAGGCCAGGCTGGATGGGGCTTGGAGCAACCTGGGATGGTGGAAGGTGTCCTTGCCCTGGGGGATCTTTAAGTTCCCTTCCAACCCCAACCATTCCACGATTCCATGATTTGATGTCTCAGGAATGGCTGCATTTACTCTTAAGAAGAGAAACCAATTCCCCAGCCCCGGATTCTGCCCTGATCTCGCGCAGCCAGGGCCCAGCAGGACCCGGCCGTGCCTCTCGCTGCACAAAAGGCCAGGGCTGCTCCCGTGGCAGATCCCGCTGTGCCAACGACCGCGCCGGCAGCGCTGGCACGGGGACGTCCTTCTGCCAGCCTGGCACCGCCACCTCTCAGCTGAGCTCCTTGGCTCTGCTCCCTCTCTCTCGTCCCCTGCAGCCCAGCCCGACTGGCTGGACGTGATCTCGGACACGGAGGCCGACATCGGGTCCGACCTGCGCTGGAGCTGCCTGGCCTCCGGCAAACCCCGGCCCACGGTGCGGTGGCTGCGGAACGGGCAGCCCCTGACGTCCCAGGTACCCCCAGCCAGCTCTGACCCCGCTCCTGCAGCCCCAGCCCTTCCTCCCTCCTCGCTCCTGCATCCCAGCCCCGGTTCTCGCCCCGCATCCCTCCTCCATGTGCCCCCATCGGGCTGCCAAGCCACGGCACGATCCCCAGACCCGCTCTCCCGGCGCTGCCATCCCAGCCATCGCTTCGTGCAGCTGCAGGGGCGCGCGGCCGGCCAGCAGGGAGGACGAGCAGCGCCTCGTGCCTGTCCTGGTGTCACCCGCACGTCGCTGCTCAGGCGCCTCAGCAAGCAGAGCCCGGCGGCGTGCAGGAGCGACCGCACAGACACAGAAACAAACCCCGCGTTTTCCCCCACGGAAAACCAGGCCGGCCTCAAGGAGCCTGTGACAAAGCTCAGCCCTGACCCAGCTGAGGATTGAGTTCCATGCTTTTTGTTTTTCTCATCTAATGGGTTCATCCTCTTGTTTGCACAGAACCGCATCGAAGTGAGCGGTGGAGAGCTGAGATTTTCCAAGCTAGTCCAGGAGGACTCTGGCATGTATCAGTGTGTGGCTGAGAACAAGCATGGCACAGTTTATGCAAGCGCTGAATTAACAGTGCAAGGTAATTCCTCGTTTCCCAGAGCTCTGGGTTCCAATGGGACACTGAAAAAAAATCTCTTCCTAATATCCTGATGTGATCCTGATGTTGTGATGTCGCAGCAAGATGGGAGCGGGCAAAAACTGCTTCGCTCACCACTGAAGTGGTTGCTGGTTCACCAGGACTCTCTGCAAGCCTTTAAATTTTAAATCCTGTGCGAATTTTCCATGAAAGGGAACAAAAAAAATCTGTTTAGCCATAGGAAGTGGACAGGACACCCGGCAGCAGGGCTACAGCCGCTCTTCCACTACAAATTCCTCTTTTTTGGAAGAAAGCGCTCCAAAAAAAGAGTTCAGCCTCCATTCCGTCTGCTTGGGTGGATGGTGGCTGGAGCTGAGCTGCTGCCAAACTTGTTCCACGTTAGTCCAAAAATTCTTCTCCTCATGGAGATGCCAGAGATAAATTAAAGGCCCTGAGCACCAGCTGCTCCACATGAACACACCGAGGCCAACAGGTAAATCCCAACTCTGTCTGCAATTCCAGGAGGAGTTTCAGGCAAGCTGGATGTCTGCGTTGGTCAGGATATTGAAGAGATTATCCTCGACATGTTCCAAAGCAGCTGTTGTTGTGTCTCTCAAAGACCTTGCACTTGTTAGGGTCATTCCCATCGCTCCGTCCCACGTAATTCCCGCCTGGCAGGCGTCAGGATCCACCCAGCAGCCGAGGAATTCCTCCCTCATCCCGCTCTCCAGACTCTGCCTTGCTTCTCCTACCGAGCCATCCACCAACAAATCGATTCCCACTCATGCGGCGCTGAAATTCCCCCAGGGCAGGGTTTCTAATCGTGCCTTAATCCTCTTTTTTTATCCCTGTAGCCTTAGCTCCAGATTTTAGACTAAACCCCGTGAAGCGGCTGATCCCGGCAGCCCGGAGCGGGAAGGTCATCATCCCGTGCCAACCACGAGCAGCGCCGAAAGCCACCGTGCTCTGGACCAAAGGGACAGAACTCCTGGTCAACAGCAGCAGGTAGCAGCACAGAGTCAGCTTCCACCCAGAAAATGTAGCTAAAATCCTATTTTTTTTCACCAGAAGACTGGACTCGATGATCCAAATGCGCTGCTGCGTCCCCGAACTTTGTTACTCCTCTAATTTCTTCTTTAGCAAACTCTTACGTAATATTTTCCCGCCTGGTTTTGTCCCCAGTTTCTCTAAAATCGGAGGAAATTCCCAAATGTCCAGCGTGAGCGGATCTTTTGACCTTCCTTTGTGTGGCTCCTCTTCCTTCGCAGGGTGACGATCACGGCGGACGGGACCTTGATCCTGCAGAACATCAGCAAATCCGATGAGGGGAAATACACCTGCTTTGCCAACAACTCCATGGGCAAAGCCAACAGCACCGGAATCCTCTCTGTCCGAGGTAGGGATGTTCATTTGGGGTCAATCGAGTTAGAAACGGCTAAGAATGAATGATGTGATCTTTCTCCTCTCCTCATACTCCCCAAAACCAGAAGAATCGGGGAATCAAAGTAATTTCAGGTGGAGCAGCAAAACTTCTGCCTGACCCACCAACAAACGGCCCTGGAGAAAAGCGTTTCCATTTTCTGACCCCTCCTCTTCCTCCTGTGAAGCTCCAGCTGTTGGAGCGGGATGAGGAGCCGGGAAGGGATGGTTTGGACACTGGGATGGGATATTTGCAGCAAACGGCCCTCCCCGCTCGTTCCCTGCAGATGCCACCAAGATCACGCTGGCACCATCGAGTGCTGACATCAACGTGGGCGAGAACCTCACCCTGCAGTGCCACGCGTCCCACGACCCCACCATGGACCTCACCTTCACCTGGTCCCTGGATGATTTCCCCATCGACTTCGACAAGTCCGAGGGGCACTACCGGCGAGCCAGCGCGGTGAGTCCGGAGGGAATTCCGGACCATCCAAAAGGATGGAAAATTACATTCCATCCTCATTATCTGAGTGTTTGTGCCCACCAAAGCCGCTCCATCGCTTTGCCCAGAGCAGTTGTGAACTCCACATTCCTGGGAGTGTCCAAGGCTGGGTTGGATGGGGCTTGGAGCAACCTGGGATAGAGGAAGGTGTTCCTGCCCATGGCTGGGGTGGAATGGGATGGGATTTAAGATCCTTCCCAATCCAAACCATTCCATGATTCCATGATCACTCCCCTCCTAAACTGGAGGGAAAGTCTTGTGGATAAAGGCAGGCAGAGATCACTCAGTGGTCACTTAATGATCAATCAGTGATCACTCAATGATCACTCAACGATTGCAAAATGATCGCTCAATGATTGACCAATGATCCTTCAATGATCACTCAATGTTCACTCAGTGATTGACCAACGATCCCTCAATGATTGATCAATGATTGCCCAATGATCGCTCAGTGACTGATCAATGATCCCTCAATGATCACTCATTGATCACTCAATGATCACCATCCCAAGCCAAACAGACCCAGCATGGGCTCGGCCTTGGCCAGCGCTGGATCCGTCTCGGATCCATCCATCTCCATCACCCATGGGGGAATCCTTTCCCATCTCCCACTTCTTCACCTCCACCACAACCCAACCACCCAAACCCAAACCCCGCTGAATTCCGGACCGTGATCGGGCGCCTTCCGACGCTGTCCCCGCTGTGTTCTCCCGTCCCCTGCAGAAGGAGGCCATCGGCGACCTCAGCATCTCCAACGCGCAGCTGCGGCACTCGGGGCGTTACACCTGCACGGCCCAGACCGTGGTGGACAGCGCGTCCGAGTCGGCCACGCTCACCGTCAGAGGTAATTCCTGTGGGAACGTTCCCTGCTCCTGACAAACCCACAGGAATCAGCGCAAGGATAAATCGCTCTTCCCTTGCAACCCCCTCACCGTCCGATATCTCCATGATAAAGTTCAGTGGGTTTTATTTTCACCCAAAACTTGGATTCGATCATCTTGGAGATCTTTTCCAACCTTTCCAACCAGGCTTAGGAGCATTTCCAGAGTCTAAAGCTGGAGGTGAGGCTTTCCAGCTTCCAGAAAAGAAAGGCCTGATGCTAATTTAGGATTTGCACATCGCACAGAGCGTTAAACCTCCGGATCCTCCATCTCAGTGACACATTTCCCATTCCCCCAGGACCTCCAGGCCCACCCGGGGGGGTGGTGGTGAGGGACATCGGCGACACCAGCGTCCAGCTGAGCTGGAGCCGCGGCTTCGACAACCACAGCCCCATCGCCAGGTACCTCATCGAGGCCCGGACCCTCCTGTCCAACCAGTGGAAGCAGATGCGCACCAGTGAGTGTCCCCGTGGCCGCACTGGTGGCACCAGTGACACACCGAGTGGCCCCCGGCCAGTCCTGGCTCCGTGCTGCTCCTCGCTCTATTCCTTCCCCTCCGGTGTTATTGGATTTTACAGATCCCGTAAACATCGAGGGCAACGCGGAGACGGCGCAGGTGGTGAACCTCATCCCGTGGATGGATTATGAGTTCCGGGTCTTGGCCAGCAACATCCTGGGAATCGGGGAGCCCAGTCTGCCCTCCAGCAAAATCAGGACCAAGGAAGCAGGTGGGTGTGGGACAACCCCAGGTCCGTGTCCCTGCCTAGTGGGAAGGGAAGGCTGGATGGTCCCAAGGGATCAATCATCTCCTGAAGAGATCCTGGAGCTGAGGCCACCACAGGATTTTCCGCCTTTTTGCCCATTTCTGTGTCATAGACGAGCAGGGTTAGAGCTGCACTTCCCAGCACTGCATCCAGCTGGGAATGTTCATTCCATGCACAGAAGGGATGGGAGAACAGCAGGAGAACTGCTCTGAATGCACCAAACACAAACCAACTCCTTCCTAAAAAAACTCCCCTGCACATCCCTGCTCTTGAGCTTCATCCTTGTCCCCTTGGACACCAAATCCTTGTCCCCTGCCCCCAAATAACCCGGTCAGGCACAAGCCAGAATTCCAGATGGGATTTTCATGGCTGAAAGCAGAGCCCAGCCCTTTGCTGGGAGCTGTCCCGGCCGGTGACACCGGTGTCGCGCCCATCGTGTCCGTGCCCATCTCCATCGCTCCCACCTCCCAAACCCAACCTGTGCTCTCTGCTTTTCTCTGGGGACCTCACAGCACCGACGGTGGCACCGTCCGGGCTCGGCGGCGGCGGAGGGGCTCCCAACGAGCTCATCATCACCTGGACGGTGAGCTGGGAACGGGACAGGGAAGAGGGAGGGAATATGTGGCATTTTTTTGGGGAGAAATCAGCGCTGCCATCCCAATTTGGACACGGGGTCG
The DNA here is from genome assembly GCA_013398055.1 of Ifrita kowaldi. Taxonomy (NCBI): domain Eukaryota; kingdom Metazoa; phylum Chordata; class Aves; order Passeriformes; family Cinclosomatidae; genus Ifrita; species Ifrita kowaldi. The sequence goes on from VZRS01009215.1 coordinate 10,316, forward strand.
AGCCAGCGGCTCGTTTGGACGGACCAAGCACACATTTCCTTCGGGAAATCAGTGCTGCCGTCCCAGCCTGGATGAGCCAAAAGCCATCCAAGGCTCCGTCTCTGTTCCCAGCCGACGCTGCGGGACTACCAGAACGGGGATGGCTTCGGGTACATCGTGTCCTTCCGGAGGAAGGGCAGCCAGGGCTGGCTGCAGGCGCGGGTGCCGCACGCGGAGTCACTGCACTTCGTGTACCGCAACGAGAGCATCGCGCCCTACACCCCCTTCGAGGTGAAGATCAAGGCCTACAACAGGAAAGGGGAGGGCCCCGAGAGCCTCACGGCCATCGTGTACTCGGCAGAGGAAGGTAAAGAGCAGCGGGAGAGCTGGGAATGTTCCAGCATGGAGAGGAGAAGGCTCTGCGGAGATCTGAGAGCACCTCCCAGGGCCTAAAGGGGCTCTGGAGAGCTGGAGAGGGACTGGGGATGAGGGATGGAGGGACAGAACACAGGGAATGGCTTGAGAGCAGGGATAGATGGGATGTCGGGAAGGAATTCTTCTTTGTGAGGGTGGGGAGGCCCTGGCACAGGGTGCCCAGAGCAGCTGTGGCTGCCCCTGGATCCCTGGCAGTGTCCCAGGCCAGGCTGGACATTGGGGCTGGGAGCAGCCTGGGACAGTGGGAGGTGTCCCTGCCCATGGCAGGGGTGGCACTGGGTGGGTTTTAAGGTCCCTTCCACCCAAACCATTCCATGACTGCACAGACTCAGAATTCCCCGTTTTGTCCAACCGCCGGATCCCTGCAGATCCGTGTCCATCCGGGAGCTCAGACGTTCCTTTGGCTCCCAGAACATCAATTCCAGCACATCCGTCTTCTCCTCCGAACGCGCAGGGAGACGATTCCCTAAGCCCAGCCCCGACGCCCGCAGAGCCTCGGGGCAGACACGGATCCCAGAGCTCACAGCTGTGGCCCTGTTTGTCCTCCTAAATCCCTAAATCCCTGCCCCTCGCTCCGTGACACAACACCAGCTGTCTGCCCGTGGGATGATGCTGCGGGAGAACCTTTTGTTCCCGACGGAGCCCCGAGTCAGGAAAAGGATTTTATTCCTGTCTTTCAGAACCCAAAGTGGCTCCTTACAGGGTCATTGCCAAATCCGTCCTGTCCTCGGAGATGGACGTGTCCTGGGAGCCCGTGGAGCCGGGAGAAGTGACCGGAGTGCTTTTGGGATACGAGGTAGGAGATTCCAATGGGAACGGGAGACACTGAGAGCCCAGCAAGGAAAACTGGCCCGGGTTATGTGAGGTGAAAGGAAGCGGCGTTTGGATTCCAGAGGCGGGGGATAATTCACACCACGTGGCTCTAATGGGGCTGGCGCTGCTCTCTCAGGAGAGATTAAGAGGGAATCATCCCATTTTTCCAGCCTGCCGTTCCCGGGAGGCCGTGGCCTCATTCCAAGCAAAATACACGGAGAGAAACACCCAAAGCTTGTCAGGATGGGCTGAGTTGGGACCAGATTTCTCCTTCCTAAACCCATTGTTTTCTGTCCAGATCCGGTACTGGAAGGACGGGGACAAGGAGGAGGCGGCCGACAGAGTGAGGACAGCGGGGCTGGTGACATCGGCTCACGTCACCGGCCTGAACCCCAACACCAACTACCACGTGTCAGTCCGAGCCTACAACCGGGCAGGCACCGGCCCCCCCAGCGCCTCCACCAACGTCACCACCACGAGACCTCGTGAGTGAGCCCCGACCCCTCCACTTTCCACAGGATCCCCCAAAATCACCCAAATTTTGATCTCAGTGCTCTTGTTTGATGTGCTTTGAGCCCACCACGGTGGTGACAGCCCCGCCGAGGCTCAGGGGACGGCTGGGACCAGCACAGCCCTCTCCTGACTCCCTGATTTACCGAATCCCTGCTTTTGCATCCCTTAGCACCAAAAAGGCCACCTGGGAACATCTCCTGGACTTTTTCGGGCTCCACAGTCAGCATCAAGTGGGACCCCGTGGTGGCCGAGGCGGGCGAGTCAGCAGTGACGGGGTACAAGGTATGGCCAGCGGGGCTGGGCTTCTCCTGGGGGTGATCCCAGGAAACCACAGGGAACGGGAACGCAGCATTCCCTCTTCCCACAGATGCTCTACAGGCAGGATTCCCACTCGGCCCCCACCCTGTACCTGGCCAGCAAGAGCCGGATCGACATCCCCATCCCTGAGGATTTCACCCATGCCTTCGTCCAGATCCGGGTGACCGGACCCGGCGGGGACGGGACCCCGGCAGAAGCTCACATCCTCCGGAACAGCGGTACCTGTGCTCCTCCGGCCACACCCCTCCACTGACCACACCCACTTACTGACCACACCCTCTCAATGACCACACCCATCCATGTGATCCCTGACCACACCCCCTCCACTGACCACACCCACTTACTGACCACACCCTCTCAATGACCACACCCATCCATGTGATCCCTGACCACACCCATCCATGTGATCCCTGACCACACCCTCTCCATGCCCAAATTCCCCTTTCCGAGGTTCTCCGCAGACCCTGGATCTCCAAGCCAGGAGCTCACCCGCAGGACACCTCCTGTCCCTCCCCACCGGTGTCCCCAGAGCGGGAAGGACTCAGTCACGCCGCTCCTCTCCCAGCCACGGCACGACCCCAATAAATTGTGTTTTAAAATCCCACTCTCCCTTCCAGGGCCATGGGGGAACGTCCTCCCGCAGTGTTTTAGGCTGGGACTCTGGAATTGGTCTTTCCTGGAATTGATCTTTTCTGGAATTGATCTTTTCTGGGATGGGTCTTTGGTTCCCTTGTGCTGTTCACTCCCAGGAATTCCTGACTCCTCTCCTTCCCCCTGCTCCTCTTCCCAAACTCACTCCAGCCCTGAACCAGCTTTAGGATTTGCAGCCTCGAGACCCCACAACACCCAACTTCCCAAGACTTAAGAACTAAAAACCATTTAAGAATAAATTTTCCACAATGAGAAATCCCGACTCTGTGGGGCCGCAGCTCCAGCAAATCCCCTCAAGTCAGGGGTTGAATTCTCAGTTCCCACCCCCAAATTCCTGCTCCCAGCATTCCCAGGAGTTTTACCAGAGCCAAACACAAAAAAAAAAACCCCATAAAAACCCCACTCCCCTCACGCCACCCGCGGTGTCCGCGCCACCCCACAGCCGCTCCTTCCCTGTTCCCTGTTTCTCCAGGGACGAGCATGATGGTGGAGGACTCGGGGACGAGGCCGGTGCCCCACGCCGTGGTCATCACCACCAACTCCCTGCTGATGGTGGCCCTGATCAGCTCCCTGGAGCTCTGACCGCGCTCCGGCCACGGCTCCGGACACGCTTCCCCCTCCGGATCCCGCGGGAACAACGCAACGTTTGGCAAATCCCACTTCGGATCGGGGCGGCGCCGCGGGGAGAGGATTTGACCTCGCGGTTGGAAGGGAGGAAGAAATAAAAATCAGCTTTTTTTGTTCAGGTTTTTTTTTGGTTTGGAGGAACAAAAGCTTTCGTACGAGACATGGGTCTTTAACCGATTAAAAGTTTTTTAAGGAAAACGAGGAAAACGAAGAATTCTCTGGGAATTCTGCAGCCAACTGCCCTCCTATCCCCCCACTGTATCCATAGGTTTTGCTGCCTTATCAAGCCATGTATGAGATAACCAGACTGCGAAATCTGACTTTTTTTTAACTCTGTACAGCGAATTCCGGCGGGGGGACGGGGACTGAGGAGTTTGGGGAGCAGCAGCTCATTCCACGCCCATCCCACCACAGCCAGCTCGGAGCGTTTCTGGGATGGGATCGATCCCTTTTCCCACAAGAAAAGAGCCAAATCCTGCAGGAACCAGCCCGAGGAGACAAAGCCACGGGAGGATGGAGCTCTGCCCCAGCCTGAGAAGGTTTTTTCACACCTCTGGTGTTCACCTGCAGCCCCAGCCTGGGCCTCGTCCCAGCGGTGAGGTGCAAATTCCGTGTTTTCCCATACCCCACATGCTTTTGGGGTGGATTTGGCGCCCTGTTTGCTTCTTTCCTTTCGGGGACAAGGGGAAAGGGAAAAGGGGGATACTTTTCCAGAATCCCAAATTTGGGCAGCTCTGCCTAAAGATGGAGGTGTCCATAAATCCAGTTTCAGAGGGGCTTAAAGAAGGAATTTTTTTAAAAAATGACAGAATTAAAACAAAAACCGGAGACTCAAGGAAGCCACCGCTGGGACAAGGAGGAAAATTTGGACTCAGATTCACCTCCCTGCACTGAGAATTCATCCAGCCAAAATTCCAGGCTCGGACTGAGGCTGCAGAGGCTGAGATCCAGCCGGGAAGCGGCTCCGGATTCCGGCTCCGAGGCATCCGGACATGCCAAGGAAGCAGCGGGATGCTGAGGAGCCCCTTGCACTCCGGAGGCTGGGAAAAGCAGGAATGCTGAGCTGACTGCTCACAGGACTGGTTGGGAATTGATGTCGGGATTGAAATCTCTGTCTCCCAGTAAAGCAGTTGACCAAAGTTAACGAGAATTGATCGATGTTGCTGCCGGTTCCATGGCGAGGGTGCTGCTTTTAGGGAATTTCCCCTGCCTGTAATTCCTCAATCCCACAGAAAGAAGTGGAGAGAGTGGGAAGGATGGAGAGAAGGAGGGGGAGGATGGAGAGGGGGAAGGATGGAAAGATGGAAGGATGAAGGAAGGGAGGGATGGAGCGAAGGAGGGGAAGGATGGAGAGAGGGAAGGGAGGGAAGGATGGAGGGAAGGAGGGGAAGGA
>VZRS01009215.1:15193-27089 GCA_013398055.1 Ifrita kowaldi
CCGGTCACTCTGCAGGGACATCCCGGTCACTCTGTAGGGACACCACTGGTCACTCTGCAGGGACATCCCGGTCACTCTGTAGGGACACCCCTGGTCACCCCACAAGGACAGCCCTGGTCACTCTGCAGGGACAGCCCCGGTCACTCTGTAGGGACACCCCTGGTCACCCCACAAGGACAGCCCTGGTCACCCCACAAGGACAGCCCTGGTCACTCTGCAGGGACAGCCCTGGTTTAGTGGATTTCCCTCCCTGAGAGGAAAACCAGCAGCGCGAGGGAAAGGTGGGAACAGGAATTCTATCCCACAGGAATGGGATAACAGCTCCACGAGCAGAGGACGGAGTCAGAAAGCCCCAAAACCAATTTATGGGGTATTTTTTGCTGCCATCCCATGGGTTACACCGATGTTACTCAGCTGAGAGAAGCCTGAGGAGCTCCCAGGGATTTATCCACAATCCCTGTGCTCCCAGCTCCTCCTGGATCTGCCTGGAGCAGCCCTGGAAGCTCCCGAGGGCTTCCTAAAGCTCGGGACCATGGAAATTCCTGCAGCGGGGAACGGGGAGCACACAGAGTTCCCAGAGAGTCTGGCGTTTCCATGGAGTCCGGGGTTTCCATGGAATCTGTGCCATCCTCGCCTCCAGGTGACAGTGAAAAATCAGGAAAGAGAAGTTCAGGCACCAATGCAGAGCAGAAAGAGACACTTTTTTCCCAAATTCCTGCCGTTTATGGTGGGAATTCAGAGGCAGCGATTAAGAAAAGATGAATTTGCAGGGAGAGATGGAAAAAAGGAGGGATGGGAATGCTCTTCCAAGGGTTTCTGCTTCAGCACTGAGCTCCAACCTCTGCTACTCCTTTTCCTGCCTTCTCCCTTCCTTCCCCTCAGCCCGTCAGGATAAACATCCCCCAATCCTGAACAACCCTTCAAAAATCAAAGAACACCCCCCAAAAAATCCCATTAAAGGCCCCTTCTGACAGCTGGACCCCAGTGGCCATCCCAGCCCTGGGTCTTCAAATAAAAATCCCAATTATGGATTCATTTTCCCTGCTCGGAGCACCTGGCTCCCCTCAGAAATTCAAAACCCCACAAGCCAAAGATGAAGGGGATTTTTGGCTCCTGCTCTGACCTCCCCAGCAGAGCAGGGAGAGCGGGATTGTGCCGGAGCTTTCATCCCGCTGGATTTGGGAATCCCAGCTGGGCCCAAGATGCTGAAATTTCCATGACAAAGAGCAGAGAGGGTCCTGCAGATGGGGCAGCTCTGGACCATTAACTCCCAGCCTGCTGTGATGGGTCATTCCCAATTTTTTCCATGTTCAGGATGCGGAATAAAAAACCAACCTGGAAAGTGCCTGGTTTGGTTTTCATTCAAATAAATAAAAACCAATTATTCTGCTGGTTTTCATTCAAATAAATAAAATAATTTCCCTCCGTTCCCAAGCTTTTTTTCGATATTAAAGCGTTTTTGTGCCGTTCTGGTAAGAGCAAAAGCTCGGGAATGCAGTGGTTTTTAATGCTGTTCTTTTCCTGGGATTTGGGTGTTCCTGTAGCTCACAGGGAAAAAGGAATCAAACAACAAATGTGGAGGAAAAGAGGAAAAAAAAGGTATTTAACAGGTCCCTCCACGGATTCCAATCCCTGCAGAGCTCCTGGTTCATCCTCATCAACCACCGGGAACAACGGAAGATCCCAATCCCAACGAGCTGTTCCCGTAAGGATTTTAGGGATGAGCTCGGCTCTGAGTCAGGATCGAACACCCCCAGCTCTCATCTGCTGCTTCCCGGTGCTCCCTGCTCTGCACCACGCAGGGATATCCCGCAAAAAGCTTTTCCCAGGATGTCGTGGAAGGGAATAAACTCCCAGAGGGAAGGGGGGGTCCCTCGCCCCCAGAGCTGGGAGCGGAGGGAAACGACACCGGCTCAAAAACGACCTCGTTCCTCTCACCCCCTGACTGGGGCAGCTCCATCCCACAGAATTCTTGGAAAGGCAGGAGAAATTTAAGGAAATTGGAGGAAATTTGACAGGAATAAGGATGGGAAGTTAAATAAAAAAAAACCAAACCCCAAACAGGTCGAGGTAAAACAAAGAGGAGCTGGGAGCTGTTTGCTGTGGCTCAGGGTGCTCCAAATCCCGGCTGGATCATTCCAGAATTCCACTGGAAATCCAGCTTGGGTTCTCCAGCCCTGTCCTGATTTTCCAGGCTCCAAAGTGGCCGAAAATATTCAGTTATAAACTGTGTCAGATGAAAATAAATCATAAGTATCACCTAAAATAGTTATGGGATCCATGGGATGTCCCAAGCTGGAAGGGAAGGATCACCAAAATGCAGCTGTGGACGACTCCAAGAACCCCGCCCCGACTTCCTGAATTCCTAATCCTAACAAAAGAGCCAAATCCAGGGAATTGCATCAAACTCCGTTCATTTCTCCGCTGCTCTTTTCCCACAAATCTGGCCCAAGCAGCAGAGCCCGAGGCTGAGCAGGACCCCCATGATCACTCCGCTCCTGATTCCCAGCACCACCTCATAAAACCACTGCTTCTCCCAAAATTTCCGCTGCTGCGGCTCCCGCTCTCCGGGGCCGGTGGCGTTCCCCGGTTTCTCCCCGCTGGCCGCCAGCTGCTGCTCCCAGGTCAGGGATTTCTGGAAGTCAAGATCCACCAGACCCTGCGGGATCACCCTGAGGCCGAAGTAGATCCTCTTGACGAGCTGGAAGGAGCTCAGCACCTGCACGTCGCAGCGGTAGGTCCCGGAATGCGATTCCAGAGCCGGGGAAAAGCTCAGGGAAGGGCTGGGGTTGCGGAAGGGATGGAACAGGAGGTCGTTGGTGGTGATGAGCCCCCGGGCGAACCTCCAGGTGTAGCCAAAATCCTGTCCCTCGAGGCTGGCGGCGTCCGGGGAGAGGCAGCTGAGCTGGACGGGTTTTCCCTCGGGAACGCTGAGGTGCCGGAGGCCGCAGATCCAATCGCTGAGGCAGCGGGAACGCACCAGGGAGCAATTGCGGCGCTCCCCGGCCGGGCTGACCTCGCACAGCCGCTCCTCCTTCACGCCCAGCCCGCAGGTGACGCTGCAGGGCGTGGAGTTCACCACGATCCGGGCCCTCAGCCCCAGCGGGACGGGCTCCGATCCCGAGGGAAGCGCCGCTGGAAGGCAGAGCAGGGCGCACAGCAGCACGGCCACGGCGGGGCCGGCCTCCATCTCCGGGTGCTCTGCGGGGTCAGCGCTCAGAGCAGCCCGGAATCGTTCCAGGAATCCGGCAGGTTCTTGGGAATGTCTCTGACATCCCACCTGATCTGATCCTTCCACCAGGGAAAACCCTCCCGGATGTGGAGCTGGAGGCGCAACTGGAAAAAGACACGGCAGCGCATCACTGGATGGATCCAGCAGGGTGGGAATTCCAGGAGTTCCAGCAGGAATGTTCTTTGAATGGCACAGCGGGATGTTCCCATCCATCGGATCCAATCCAACTCTGCCCAAATTCCGTCGGTTTTGGGTGTATTTGGCAATTTAAGAAATGAAGTTCTGCCCTCTCTGTAAGAACTCCCACGTTATTTTGGGTGGATTTCCACTGGAATTTTCCGCTCCAGCTGAATTTTCCCACCGAACTCCAAGCTGAGAGCAGGAATCGCTGCTGGAATCTCCCAAATAACGCTGTGGAGCGCAAAGAAATCCCAAAATCCCAGTTCCTTACAGAGGCCCTGCCCAGTCCTGACTGATACAAACACATCCCAGATCCAACCCCAGCATTCCAACCTCTATTCGGGCTGATCCATGGGAATCCCGGCCGCTCTGAGCTGGTTTGGCTCCACACCAGGCCCTGGAGCCGTTCCCATGGGAGCAGCTCTGATGTCACAGCCAACAACAGCCCCCAACATTCCAAGGAAGAACCCTCAGGGAAGGCAGAGCAAATCCTGGGAGCTGAAGGCCCTGGAAGCTCCGGGTGAGGCTCTGGATGCCATTCCCAGCCTTGGAAGGAGCCACAGGAGCTGGGAGAGCTCCCACAGCCCCCCTTCCCGAGGGATCCGATCCCAAATCTCCACTGATGGATCCGCAGGGACCATTCCCACGCTGCCATCCCAGGAAAACACTCAGAGAGGAGATTCCAGAGGGATCCACGTGGTGCTTAAACATCCCAAAAAAACAGTGCACTGCTCAAGTGTTCTTCCCTGGAAAATCCAGGTTTTCTGATGGATGAATCCCCACAGCTCTCTGGAGCTGTGGAACCACGTTCTCCATAGTTTTTGGCCACGATTTTACGGAAAAGGCATCCCATAATCAGAGTCTCCTGATCAGCAGCTCTGGATTCCCACAGGGATTTGTTTTCCAAGTTTTTCCGCACACAATGAACATCCGGATCTATTTCCCTTCCTAGCAGCCCTTCAATTAAACTGAGGAATTCCCAAAGCTCCAGGAAGGGATTTTCCATCCCCAATCCCCCCTGGAGCTCCGTGTTCAGCTCCCCTTTCCCAGGCCGGCTCCGAGGGCACTCAGGGATCTGGGAATTCCAGACTGCTCTGGGTGGGAAGGGACCTTCAATCCCATCCCATCCCATCCCATCCCATCCCATCCCATCCCATCCCATCCCATCCNTTGATGTCTGATGTCAAAGAAGAAATAATGTCATCTGCTGGAAATTCAAACATGTTTGCATTTTGAGGTAATTAGAATTAATGTCGGAGGGCAAAACTAACACCGGGCCACTCCAGTCTTTCCCATGTGAGGAAAACATTCCGTAATGACTTACATTTAATCTGGGAACTGGCAGACAGTCAGGAGCAGTCTGGATTCAGGCAACAGGGTAATATTTCAAAAGAATTTTCTTGAAAAAAAATAAAAGAAAATAAAAATAAAATAAAATGAAATAAAATAAAATAAAATAAAATTAAATTAAATTTTAAAAAAAAGGGAATAAAGCAGGAAATAAAATAAAGATGGGAAAAAACCAGGAAATAAAATATGGGAATACCCAGGAAAGAAAATAAGGATGGGAATAACCCAGGAATAAAATGAAAGTGGGAATAAAGAAGGAAATAAAATAAAAATGGGGAAAAAGCAAGAAATACAATAAGGATGGGAATAAAGCAGGAAAGAAAACAAGGATGGGAACAAACTGGGAAATAAAATAAGAATTGGGAAAAAATCAGGAAATAAAATAAAGATGGGAATAACCAGGAAAGAAAACAAGGATGGGAACTGGGAAATAAAATTAAAATGGGAATAAAGCAGGAAATAAAATAAAGAGCTGGAAGAGAACAAATCCAGGGAATTTACACTGTACAGAGGGGTTGGAGCAGGGGGAGAACTGAGTTTGGGGTGAGTGAGAAGCTTTAAGCCCAGCTGCAGAACCGTGGCCTGGGCAGTTTCACACCTGGGAGGGTCAGGCACAGCAGCCGGGGTGGGTCTGACAGGACAGAGTCACCCCAAGAGCAGAAAAAAAACCCCAAAAAACCCCAATTTTACACACGTGGTCATAAATGCCATGAAATGAACCCAATGTCCCCAAAGCTGGAAAGGAAAACATCGAGTTTTGAAACATTTCAAAACCTCTGATTTCCAAATGTTTTCTCTGGTTTTTTCTGTCTCAGGCAGCTCCTGCAGAGCTGTGGCTGCAAATTCTGCACTCGATGATTCCCCTCCTGCTTTGAAAGCCTGCAGGACACGCAGGAAATTCAAACACCTCGTGATGATCCCGATAATCCCACCTGGGGGAACACCCAGAGCAACGAAACTCCGAACTCTGGGGGGGAAAAAGGGATTTAGGAATGAAATTTCCTTTTATCGGGATGTTTGTGTGGGAAAAGAGGGGGATGCCAGGCTGTGGGTACCGGGCAGGGGAAGTGCCATTCCCATTCCTACAGGGAAATCCTGAAGGAATGAAAGGCTGGGAATGAGCTGTCAGCTTCCATTTTTAACCCAGAAGTGGGAAAAATAGAAACCCTTTGGAAAAGTTCTGTTTCAGTTCAGAGAAGAAAATTGGTTTTAATTTATCTCCCGGTGAAGGAGGAGCCCAGATATTCCTGGAGGAGCATCTCCCAGGGAAGAGATGGAACAAAACCACTGGAAGGACAGGAGGGAGCTCCAGCAGAGCTTCGGGAATCACAGGCTGGGGAACAAAAAAAACCATTGGAAAATGAGGTTTTTATCTAAACTTTGCTCCTTCTCCCACCGGCAGAGCAAGAAAAAATAAACACCAAACCAAGGCGGATTCCAGAGGGGGCCTCAGCTCCTCACATCCCGCTGGAAATTCCTCAAAAGCAGCTCTGCCCTGATCCTCTCACCCAGCAGGGAGCTCGGAGCTTCCCGGGAAAAGCTGGGCAGGAATGGGAGCTTGGAGAGATGGGAATTCCCAGCCGGAAAAGGGGAGTTTGCAGGATGCAGTCAGGAATAAAAAAATAACACCCTTTGGGATGTTCTTCCATCCGGGAATGCTGAGAGGTTTCAGGAGATAAAGCTGGAGAGGCTCTGGAGTGGCAGGGAAGGGGCCCAGCTCGCTTTGGGACAGGGATTTGTCCCCAGCAATCCCAGAGGAGCTCAGTCCAAGCCTTCTCCTGGCCAAGGATCCACGGAGAGGCAGCCGGAGGGGCCGGGGGCTGCTCCCTGTTGCAGAGTCATTCCTGCCCCAAGTGATTCCCTGAATCCATGGGATCAGTCTGTGCCAGTCCTCCCGGACCCAGCGCTCCAGCGTTGCCACGCTGGGGTGCCAAGAGAGGAAAGAGGACAGGGGAGAGAGGAGAGGAGTCTTCATAGCAACTCTGAGATTGCACCACCTGCTAAAGAGACCAGAGATGGGAAAAATGAGTGAGCAGCCCCATCCCGAGGCTCCCAGAAAGCAGAGAGCCCCAAATGGAGCAGGGAAAAAAAAAAAAAACCCAACAGGAAAAGGGAAGATTTTGTGGCTAAAGAAGGAAATTTCAGCGCCAAGAGATTGCTCATGGCCAGCTCTGGGATTTATTTGGGATTCTGGGAGCACAGCACGGCTCAGAAGTTCTTTATTCCCAAACTTACCTGGTGCCAAATGATTCCTAATTCCCAAAATCTCAGAGCAAAAAAAAAAAAAAAAAGGAATTCAAGTTTCACCTAAATTTGGGTGAAACCAGAGGATTTTATTTTGAACTATAAAATGATGGAACTGCTCGGGTTGTTTAGGCTCAAAGCTGAGTTTAACACCAAAAGCTGAGTTTAACATTTGCTCCCAGGCCCAGCCATGCAGCTCCCGCACGGACATCCCAAAGGTTTTCCAGGGAAAACCCTCCCTGTGCAGCTCTTTCAGCCCCGGGTTAGTTCCTACAGGAAGCCCCAAAAGCTGTGGCAGAATTCCTGTGGCAGCAGGGATGGGAAAGGGAGCCTGGATCCAGCCACGGGAACTGGGAATGTGCTGGAACCCCAAGGTTTAGGTACATTTTAGGTACAAGGCATAGAGAGAGCAAAGGACAGAGAGAATTCCATGGATTTCTGTGGGGTTGGGAAGAGGGATGTGTTCTTTCCCTGCAGATTGTGGCTCCTACAGAGATTCCAGCACTGGGATCCACTGGGAATCTGCTGGATCCTCTCAGGTCAGGGCTGCAGGAGGTCAGGAATCCATCCCAATACGGATTTTCATGGAATGCCACGGTTTGGCTGGGAAGGGACCTTAAAGCTCATCCCATTCCATGGGATCCCACCATCCCAGGTGGCTCCAAGCTCAATCCTCGGACACTTCCAGGGATCCAGGGGCAGCCAGAGCTGCTCTGGGAGCTCCTCACCATCCCAGGCAGGGATTTTTCCCTATTTCCCTTCATCCCAAACCTGCATGGAAAACACCCCAAAGCCAGCACAGGCAGCAAAGACTAAAAGCAGATTTTAGGGAGCTCTACCACCTCCAGCTGATGGGAAAATGGAGTGGAATTTGGGTTTTTGAGGAAAACCAATTCCCAGCTTGCTGCGCTGGCCCAGGAATCCCATCCCAGCCCAAAAGCAGGGAGATAAATCCCGGTGTTTCCTGCTGCTGGGCTGGAACAGCACCAACAGCAAATCCACCCCAAAATCCTCCCAAAAGGGGCTGGGAAAGGAGGGGTGAAACCAGAAAATCCAGGAAAGGAGTTTGGCTGCTCTGCTGCTGCTTTTGGAACATCCAGAGGGACTGGGAATGGGATTTCCCAGTGAGGAAGGGACGCCAAGCTCCACAGAAAACAAGGAATTAGGGACAGCAGCTGATGACAAAGTTACAGTCAGCACCCTCTGACAGAGCTGGGCACAAATTAAATGTCAATTAAATGTTAATTAAGTATTAATGAAATATTAAAGCACTTTTCTAAAAGCAAGCCTGGCTCATCCAGCCCCTCAAACACGGAAAATCCGAGTATCCAGCATTGTCTGGAAGCCAAGGATTGAAATTCTCCTTGGAAATGGCCACGTTCAGGTTCCAGGCCGTGATCCTGCCTCATTTCTGTTGTTAATTACGTTGTTGTGTTAATTAGCAGTGATAAAAGCCACAATTAACAGGGCTGCTGATGCAGTGAATGATCTCCAAACCAGCCCTGTCCATCCGAGGATCCAGGCAATCCCTGCCATCCTTGGAAACACCCGAAAGTCTTGGAAAATCCCCCCCCAAAAAAAATCCCCCACGAGGCAAATCCCACACCCCAGCACCTCCCAAAGCCCACCCTAGGATGCTCCTTGGCTGTTCCATTCCTGGATTTTTCCAGGTGGAAAATCCCAGAGAACATCCCTCAGGTTTTTCCATAAAATAATCCCAAATCCCTGCAAAGCAACAACGGTCAGGACAAGCAACACCGAGGAGCTGAGCAGGAGGGACGAGGAGCAGGGTGGGCAGCAGTGAGGGGAGGGAAAGAGGGAATAAATCACTCCTGGAAAGCCTAAAATCCACGGCAGCAGCTGCTGAGCTCAAGGAAATGCAAAATTGGATCCATCAAATCCATCTTTGGAGCTGTTTTGTATCCCAAACCCCAGTTCTGGATTAAAATCTTAAATAATAATAATAAAAAAAATCATCACTGCAGCCAAACTGTGCTCTCTGTGCTGGGCTGGGAGGAGCTTTTCCCAAAAAAAAAAAAAGAAGGAAATTGGATAATGGGAAATGTTTGAGGCTCAGGCTGGGAGCCAATGGAGGTGACTGCAACTGTGCTGCTGTGGCACAAAGCAAAATACGGCCAAAAAAAGGGGGAAAATCCCAATTTCTCCTGGTTTGTGGCAGCTGTGAAGGAGGAAAATCCCAAATTTATCCTGGTTTGTGGCCACTGGAACTTCAACGAGGCCGCAGCACAGCTGGGAATGGGAAATCTGGCTGCTGGGTTTTATCCCAGGGTTTGCTTCCCAACAAATCGTGACTGATGCTCCTTTTTTCCCCCGTGTTCTGTGTCCCTCTGCCTGCTCAGGATGGCCCAAAACAACTGCAGAATCCTTCAATATTCCCATTTCCCCCCCCAAAAATCAACCCCAATGCGGGTATTTTAGGATTTCTGCAGGAGCTGAGGGAAGGGATTTACGGGATTCCACGAGCTTTGTTTGGGAGCAGCTCTCAGCCCCCACAAAACCCCTCCAGCTGAACGGATCCCGCTCCCATTTCCAACGCCAAAACGCTGGGATTTTCCTCAAAAAACCCCATTTTGCCTCTCCTTGCCAGCAGCTGAGCAGGGAGGGAGAATTTTTGGGAAGCTACAGAGGCCTCTAAGGAGTCAGGTGAGCACGAAGCAAAGGCCACCAAGCAGGGACAGTGACAGCGGTTCCTTACCTGGCAAGGGCTGGCCCAGCTCCGCCTGCACTTTGCCCTTGGCTGCTCCTTCCAGAGGTAAAGAACCTCTGTCCCCTTTGTAGAGTTTCGGCTTAAATGGAGAATCTTTGTCTTTACCTTTTGATCCTTTAGGCCTGCCTGCTTGCTTCTTCTTGGATTTACCATCTCCCTTCACCCCCAGCAGCGGATGGACTTCTGCGAGATAGGGAAAAAAATGGGAATTCGGGGGTGAGTTCATCCCGTGGAATGGGCAGGGGGTGGAATTCTGGGTGGGTTATTCGTTAAAATGTGTCCATAAGGGAATTCTGGGGGAGTTGTTCCCTAGAATGTGTGAGTAATGATAAAATTCTGGGTGAGTTGGAGGGGAAAAATGGGAATTTTGGGTGAGTTTATCCCTAAAATGTGTGAATAGTAATGAAATTCTGGGTGTGAATAGTAATGAAATTCTGGGTGTGAATAGTAATGAAATTCTGGGTGAGTTAGCAGGGAAAAATGGGAATTCCAGGTGAGTTATCCCACAAAATGGGTGAATATAAAATTCTGGGTGAGTTATTCCTTAAAATGTGTGAATAGTGAAATTCTGGGTGGTTTTTTCCTTAAAATGTGTCAATAATGAAATTCTGGGTGAGTAGGTGGGGAAAAATGGGAATTCCAGGTGAGTTATCCCACAAAATGGGTGAATATAAAATTCTGGGTGAGTTATTCCTTAAAATGTGTGAATAACAAAATTCTGGGTGAGTTAGCAGAGAAAAATGGGAATTCTGGGTGACTTATCCTGCAAAATGTGTGAATAATGGAATTCTGGGTGGTTTATTCCTTAAAATGTGTCAATAATTAAATTCTGGGTGAGTTGGCGGGGAAAAATGGGAATTTGGAGTGAGTTTATCCCTTAAAATGCGAGAATAATGAAATTGTGATTCCTAAAGGGATCCCAGAGAGGGGTTTGGGATAAGGGATGGATGGCAGGATAAAGGGAAAGGGTTCCCACAGCCAGACGGGGTTTTGGGAAGGAATTCTTCCCTGGGAGATTCCCAGGGAAGCTCTATCCCTGGCAGTCCCCAAGGCTGGACAGGGTTTGGAACAAACTGGGATTGTGGAAGGTGCCCTGTCCATGGCAGGGGTGCAACAGGACCATCCTTAAGATCTTCCCACCCCAAACCATTTCACGATTCTATAAAAAAATCCCAATTTCAGGATTCCTTCCTCATTCCCAGCTTGCAAATTCCCAGAGAATCCGTGGCCACCTCATCCCTGGGAGTGTCCCAGGCCAGGCTGGAGCACCCTGGAATCATGGAAGGTGTGGGACCGGAAAATCCTTAAGGTCTTTCCCACCCCAAACCACTCCACAATCCTATTAAAAAAAAACCCCCCAATTTCACAATTCCTCCCTCACTCCCAGCTTTCAAACCACCCCCAAACCCACAGCTCTCACGCCGCTGCTTGAACAACTCCCAAGCACGGAAAAAAACCCCCTGAAATCCCGGGATCGGATCCCTCCCTGAGGCGCAGGACGGAGCCAAATCCAGGCCCAGCTCCCACCTACCATCGTTAGGGACTCCCTGGAGCTCGATGTTGGTGGTTTTGGGTTTTTTCTTGGGGGCTTGGGGCCCGTCAGAGGAGCTCTGGCGCTTCTTCTCGGAGCCCAGCCCCTCGTCTGTGAGGGAGCTCTGCACGGCGTCCGGAGGGGGCCCGTAGGGATTCTCCTCGGGATCCTCCACCTCCGGAGCGATGGGAAGGTACAGCAGCGCCTTGGAGTCCTCCAGCTCCTCGTCGCTGAGGTGAGGGGGAGAAATAAAGCGGGTTAAAAGAGGTGGTTTTAGGTTTATGGGGTTTTCTAGAGGGGGGTTATGAAGGGGAGGTTGGGTTTTGTAAAGGGGGTGTTGTGTTTCATGAAGGGGATGTTGGGTTTTGTGAAGGGAATTTTGTGTTTCATGAGGAGAATTTTGTGTTTTATGAGGAGAATTTTGTGTTTTATGAAGGGAATATTGTGTTTCATGAGGAGAATTCTGTGTTTTATGAAGGGAATGCTGGGTTTTATNGGTTGGGTTTCGTGAAGGGAATTTTGTTGTTTTATGAAGGGAATTCTGTGTTTTATGATGGGAATTTTGTGTTTTATGAAGGGAATGCTGGGTTTTATGAAGGGAACGTTGGGTTTTATAAAGGGAATTTTGTGT
>VZRS01009216.1:1155-11857 GCA_013398055.1 Ifrita kowaldi
CGGAATGGGAATACTTGGTGGTACTAGACTGGAAGGAAAATTATCTCTATTTCACATATATGAATATGCAGCCAAGTCAAGGCTTAGCAACCTTACCAAGCTCTGCTAACTCACAGATCAGTAACTAGACCTGGTGATCGACCAGGATCCAAGAAATGGATCTGTTGCAGTTTTTTTACATTGAGTTGTCTGCTTGCATTCTTAACCAGACATCTTTGGTGTTTCTCTGTCGTGTCCCAACACTTCCCAACATTAAATTCATCCAATGACCGTGGTTTTTTTTATGGTTTGAAACATCCCAAACACAAAATAAGATGTCAGGGCTTGTGCACATCTAGAAGCATCAAGACATGTGGCAACACCTTTTATGCCATCTTTTATCCAAGTATTTCAGAATGATTTACAAGCGTTAATTAATGTTAAGTGTTACAACACTCCTACTTAATCTGTAGTTTTTAATATTCTTCAATAGCAGAATATTTAAACGTGACCTGTTCTGCAGGTTGTGTTTTCACTTGGCTCAGCTTCTTCAGAACGCTGGTCATGTTGCCACATGAGTAGGAAATTATAGCTAAAAATATTGCTGGTGTGTGTGTGAATATATACTTATAGATGTACTTCCCATTGCAGGGACTTGGCTAGGCTGTCGGGGGTTTTTTGCCTAAAGAATGTAAATTGTGGCCCATATTTGTATTTTACCAATTGTTTTTGATAAAAATAGAATAAATGTGTCACCTATGTAAGAGCATTTGTATGGATGTCACTGTAAGGAAGTGTCTCTTGTTCAAGGAGCTTATTATCCTTAGGCAGGGGCTGGATTTTGCTCGCAGGATTCCTCTGGCAGAGTAAATCCTTCTGGCCATCCAGGAAATATTACAAACACAGTAATTCTGTAGGGTTGCTCTTGTCAATCACCTGTTTATCAGCACCACAGGAATCACAAGTGCACCTTATTCCTCCCTTTTCCTTCCCACTTTCGAGGCTGAGAGGGAGCATGGCCAGGGGGCTGGGAATTAGGATGAGTGTTGGTAGCTGGGATCAGGGAGCTCTCCCTCCCTGCATTGGGGAATTGCTCCCATTTAATTACACTACCCAAAAAAGGGGTAGTTTGGTGTAGATCTTGTACAGACCTTAGGAGAAATTTAGGAGAAATTGCCAACCATTTTTATGAGGCACTTGAGGCAAAATGCTTCAAGGGCTTTGGGCTAGGCTGTTGTTTTATTGCTAGTAAAAGGATGAGTTTTATCCCAAGCAGACATATTAAATGTCAGCACAGTTGCTGTCTCTTCTTTATTTTTAAATGTCTTTCTCATGTGAATTTTGGGGGTGTTTCCCTTTTTCACCTTTTGGCTCCTCATTTCTATTTTCCTTTCGCCTTAAACTCCAGATCTTTTTTCCCCCCTTGCAAGATCAATCTGTCTATGCATTTTTAATGAATCATTTACTGTGACATATGAGCACTGAAGACACAGTGTCAGGGACTTAAGCATCTGTGGAGAGCAGGAGGAGATGAAATGGATGTGATCTTAGCTTCAGTCTTTTGTTCATGTGGGATGGGACTTTGCCGAGAGGCAGCACAAATACAACTTTTCCTTCTAGAGAATAATGAGGAGAATTAAAACCCAGCAATGTCTCATTTTTCTCTCTGGAGCAGTGCTAGGAATTGAGGATTTCAGCTGTGCCTTTGCTATTCCCACTCTAAGCAGTGAATCAACACAAAACCCAACGTGGTAGGAAAGGAGTTTTTGTGCAGAACTCATTCAGAACACCTATAGAAGCAGTTCTAAATGCAAAATGGGAAGCATGGGGTTTATAGTATCAGAAGTGACACCAACAGAGAGACTCCTTATCATTACCTCTTTCATCTTTCCTTGTGGTCTAAGTCATTCTCCCTTTGAAACTCTGGAGGAAGAGAGGACCCCATTCAGGCACTGTCCTTATATAACCAAACCAAAAAAAGGACCAAAACGGCAAGAAATTAATCTCTCCCAGGACTGCCCTCTTTACCAGCCAGCTTCACTTTCCTTTGGGAAAAAGTGCAACTACTGGATGACAGCCTAAATTATTTTATTTTAGAGAAGGTAAATAACTGCCTTGAAGTATTTTTACTTTACTTTCATATGCATGACTTACTTGAAACTCATAATATTCTGAAAGAGTTTTGATACAAATTTTCAGTTTTGTTGCTGTAGACAGATAATAAAATTACTACAAATTACTCATTATTTTGCACTTTTTACTCTGTTCCAAAACTATTGAGATACTTTACGGTTGTATGAGTAGCACAACTTGAAAACATGAGAAAATGTGGAATTAATTAGCCTTTTAAATGCTGCTGATGAACTGAAATGAAATCCAAAGCTTGCCTCTGCAATGCTTTTGGGTTGGGGCAATAGAGGTGACCATCAAAATGTCCTCCTTTAACGTTTTAAATCAAACTTATACATTTTAGATGCAGCTGTTGAATCCAGCTGAATATCCACGAAGTCAAATACAGGCTGAAATCATAGCCCTGGTTTAGTGTTGGGCTAAAATGGGATCATTTTATTCACCTGAGCAGTGACAGGATTTGGCTTGAATCACGTTCTGCAAAGCTGTATTTGTACTGAGTTTGTGTGTGTAACAAATTCCCTGTTCAATTAAACACCTGGAGCCTGTAGACCCCAGACCACCAGGGGCTTTTCCCTGCCTCAAGTTTAAAAAAAAAGATACAAAATATTACAGAAATTAACTTTGATACAATATCCACCAAGTTGTTTCCATAAAGGCTACATTTAAACCAAGGATTATTTTTCCTTTTTGTCCTGTAATCCAGACTTCCACTTCCTTAAAACGCTCGTGCAGGGATTCCAAACTCCCTAACCTATTTTCCTGGAGGAGGCAGGGATGTTTCTTTCTAGGATTTGCAGTGTCTTGTCAGAAAAGATCATCCCACTGAAGCTTCTGGTTGCTTTCAGACACTCCCTTGTCTCTTAGGGGCACTTGGTTGTGTCACAGGGTTTTATCACTGCGGCATTTATCGCCTATGGTTTCATCCATATTTCACAGCAAAATTGCATTTTCTGGATATTTTTCTGTAGTCCTCATTTGTACTGTAGAATCCGGTTTTTTTGGAAGTGCCATGAAGGGTCCAAGCTGAATTCCTAAAATCCCAGTCTGTGCTATGAAAACAAAGTTCTCCAGGTCTGTGTAGAGATTTTCCTTGTCGGAATACACCATAATTTATATACTCAGTTATAAACTGACTCTGTGTTCATCACAGAATGCAAAAGTTCTGCAACATTGTCGTGTTTTCAATGTTATTTTTCAAGGATTCTTAAAATATGTGACAAGTGTTTGTTGCATTTTCTTCTACAGTGTCCTGACAGTGATACCAGATTTTAAAGATCTTTTGCACCGCCTCTGGAAGGCTTTATACATACATTTGTTGATAAAGATTTAAATATTTTAGACCAACAATTTGTAATTAAATAGTCATAAGAAGTAGGAGTGTGAAGTGGCCAAGTGAGGAGAGATTGTCAGATCTTGAGAGTATTCAATTCTGTGTTCTTTGGAATTATTGTGTCAATATGACTTCTGGTTGTTTTGAAATACAAATACATGAATAGCTCTAATTACTTATGGTGTCATTCAAAATATCCTAGAAGCTTTCTGTAAGGGCTGAAGAGTGGGATCAGGAGAGCTGGCTGATACTTTGGTAATTTCAAACCTCAGTAAGGAGAACATTCCTGGAAATATTTTGTTGTTCAGATCGATGTCACAGAGAAGATGAATGCTGGGGAAGACAAACGAATGCCAGTTTTTGGTTCAACAGATACTAACAACAACATTTCCTGCAGTATTGTTAAAGGCTGATATGGGAAGTGGAATTCTGGAAGGTTCAGATGGATTGGAGGACGCTGGGACTTAAACATTAGTTACTGGTTTTGCTAAAATGCCAAGAAATTGAGGCTCCAAAATGTAACTTCAGAAAGGGATGGTATTAGGGAGTCAAGTATTTATCAAATCATCCATGGGTATTGCATTTGAAAATCTGCCGTTTGGAATTTTACAAAAGAAAGGTGAAGGTCCATGGTAATGGACAAGCTGCTAATGATTTTGTGGTTTATCATGGCTGATAACTGGAGAGTGTAGAATTAACCCTTAAAACACATGGCATGGCACAAGCAGTTGTCCTGCTTCCAGAGGCAGCAGTTTTAGGCTAATGAAGCCTTTCTGCAAAGAAAAAATGATTGAAATATGATTTGAGGCCCATTTCCTTAAGAGAAACGTAGCTCCTGCTGTTCCTGCAGTTATCTGAACCCTTTGTTCGAGGCAGTTCTGTGGGAATGGAGCAGGAATCCTGATGAAGTCACAAGTGTGACTCTGGGACAATGGGTGTGAATTGGTCTAAGTCAATGTGTTTTGGTTGCAGCCCATAATCAATGATTTAGGGATTTCGTAATTTCTGACCAGAATTTAAGTAGCATTAAAATAATCCTGCCAAGAGCAGCTCAGGCACCCCTTTGTTCCTGTTCACTGTGACAGAAATAATACCTCTCCCCAGGTACTGTAATTCCTGAAAATCTGGCACACTACGGGTTTCACTGGAAAAAGTATGGAAGATTCCCAAATTTGACCTATTTCAGATTTGAAGAAGTGCAAGTTTCTGGGCTTGGAAGTCTCTCAGGGAACCCCTAGTAGGTGTCCACTTCCTTTTTCATGAGGAGAATCCAGCTGGAACCTTTCTCTCTGGTGATTGTGCTCTGGCAAGGTGGATGGGCTGAGCCATTGCAGGGATTTCAAGTCCTGTGAGTTCAAACCCAGAGTCTTTCTTCTGCAACCAGCAGAACATCCCAGCCCTGCTTTTACTCATTGTCCAGGTCACTGGGGAGCTAAATCCTTCTCCAGCTTCTACTGCTGAATAGTTTTGGAGTTAATTCTTCTGCAAATTATTTTATAATAACTCAAATTCAGACATTGAACAGAAAATGTTAGTATCTGAGATGGCAAAATTCTGATTACTTCTTAGAGTGAGGAGTGTTTTCAGTTCAGGCTGTTTTAAAATGAACAAGATTTAACCATTTTTTCCCATTTACTTACAAAGTTTTGTACACAGCATCAACCTTTCTGATAGAAAGGCTCTCTTTTTCTGCCTTGAAATTCTTTAGGCAACGAAAATGTACTTCTAAGGTAATTTTGTAGTGATATGTAGTGCATGCACCCCATTTTAGGAATATCCACTAATTGACTTTCATGAAACTGCAAGAGGAGAAGTATTTTTGTTTCATGTGGAGAGTTAGGGAAGCTGGAGGACACACATATGGATACTGGATTTTTGTACATATCTGCCCCAAAGCATGGTTTGTTTTTTCTCAAAGTTCATGAGAGGTTTTCACTTCCAGTGAGCTGCAAGGCCACAAACACAGTTGGGGAAAACCTGATCTGTGTCCTAGACCTGTCAGGATCTACACTGAGGGAAAAGAAATGCTCCAGCACTTGAGCAGCTATTTGGAAGTGGGAAGGTGGGTGCCAGAGTGTCTGGCAGTTCAATATCAAGGTGGATTAAGAGCATTAAGGAAGCTTAAACAGCTCTCAGGAGAGACATTCCCATGGGTTTGAAGGCTTATTCCTCTGGAACAGTTGCTTGGCTTCAATTTGGGTTGAAAGATCAAGTTTTCTCCTGGAATTGTGCATGGCATTACTTTGTTTGACTTCTTTCTTTTTTTCTTTTATTTTTGTTTTGTTTTGTTTTTTTTGTTTTGTTTTGTGGGGGTTTTTTTGGTGTTCTTTTGTTAAGGACACTCCAAGTTTGACTGCTCAGGTCCCACAGAATTTTCAGATTTGGGAAAGATCAGACAACATCCCTTGCCAAGTTTGATGGAGTGGGAGATCTTAGACTGAGGCAAGTGAAAGGAAACGGGCAGGTTTTTCCTTTTTGATCAATATTTTTATTTTAATGACCTGTTACAACCAATAACCCCAATCTACATTGGTTTCCAAGTTTTATTACCATTAAAATATGAGGCAATTCCCTGAGCCACGTGTGTTTTGTGCTGCTGGAGGGGAGGACTAAGATGTGGCTGGATGTTCCATCCATATTATGTGGCATGGAAGATTCCTGACTGTAGTGAAGATTTATTGACAAATATTTAACAAACAAGCTTCAAAATATTGAAATTACCTTTAAAAATGATTATTTTAAAATCACAACATGCTGTTATCTGAGAAAAACTTAGTGGCATGAGCACAATGTATAACACGTCTGTCATATGTTAACAGGTGATTTTTCTTCTACATTATTGGTTTATATGGATTCTACTTGAGATTTCTACCAGCTAAAGAAGTTTTTAAAATTTAACTAGACTGTAATTACAATCTTTTCCATTATAAATAGTTTCAACTACTTGGGGTAATATTTCTGGTAGAATTTCTATGTCAATATACAAATGAAGAGAAAGTGTTCAGACAGACTAGAAAATGTAGGATATACTGAGGCACTGAGCTTGGGCTACCAGGCAAAGACAAAAAATATGGATATGCACATGTGCAGTCCAATTTTTTGTGAAATTATACAAAACCAGCAATCAGAGTGTCCATGGCTCATGTTGATATTACAATGAAGTAGCAATGGAAAAATGGGAGTGTCATTTCCAAATGGATTCTCCTGGTGCTTCTGCTGTCCCTTCAGTTGGATTCTCTGCTACATTTGGAGCATTACTGGAAATTTCAAGCAGAAAGGTTTCCAAGTGGCTGCTGAAGAGAAGGCAAGTGGCAGACTCAGGCTGTGAGAGGATCCTCTGAGGGTAGCCCAGGCTGGGTGGAGGGAGGTGGGGACAATGCCCCAGGCGTGTCCCAGCTCCCTCCCAGGAGACACATTTCTCACGTCCTCATCCATCACCCTGTGATGCAACTGGCTTGGGAATCAGAGTTTTGTCCTTGCTCTTGGAACACACAGTTACCTCAAAACTCAGATATTTTTCAAGCTGTTGCAGCAATTTCTAAGCTCTCCTCTGTTAGGCCCCACTGCCAAGCACATGGCCAGGCCATTTATATGCTTTAACTATTCCTGTGTTGTGGAATGGCATTTGTGGATTATTGGCAGTGTTAGACTATAGCAGCTCTTCAGTTACACTCCTGCTGCACTTCCACAAACACTTTAAGCCAGCATAAGCCAGAGATGCCGCCCTGCCCTGCACAAATGTTCCTGCAGCTGCACATTTAATTGATTGGGGAGCTGATTTGGGTTAAAACCAGCCCAGCCAAGAAGCCAAAGCAAAACATCAGCTTTAAACTCCTTTCTGAACTCACCTCCTCCCCAGCCTCTCCAATATTTATGCTGGCTTGAAGGTCTGCACCTTCCCGGGGCTGAGACCACAACAAGTGTGTGAAGAAAACCAGGAGCTGCTTTTTTGTTGCAAGGGCTGGTTTTTAAAGGGCTTGTGGAATTGCAGTTTAAACTGTGGCTCCTTGTTAAACAGCCAGATATTCTACAAGAGGATTAATGGTCATATTTTTATGCCCTGACTCCCAAGGCACACCTTGGAGAGAACCCAGGGTGTGACCCTGGACTAATTTTGTCTCCATCACCTGCCTGTCTTTAACCAATTTGCTCTTAAAAACATCAAGTTGTATCCTCTGTGATCCAAACTGTCTCTAAGCAAAACACGTTTCCACACCCTCTAAAATATTTTTCTGTCCTCTCACTGCAGATACTTTCTGTATTAGGTAGTTTCAGTCAGAATTTATGCAATAAAACAATGGAAGGAAAATACAGGACGTGGGTGACTTGTGCTTGTCAGTGTTAAAATCTCACACTTAGAGCTGCTCATTTTCTCCAAAACTCTGCTAAAATAATCTGTGAGTTTCACAAGTGGTTTATCCTTGGATTACAAGGATTTACACTGGTTTGCTCATCCCAAATTACATTTATTTTGTTGTTGGGCACAGAAGAACAGAACTTTCTTTACAGGGAACAGGCAGTTTGTGGGCTTGGGCAGGAAAAGTGACCCTGCACCTCTGGTTTGTGGGGCTTTTTAAACACCTGGTCAAAGATGGAGACATTATTCTGAGTTGTACTGAGTAAAACATCACCTCTGCACCTGCAAGGACACTACCAAATCATCCATTTCCCAGCTAATATTGCAGGATTAACTCTGCACCCTGCCAAGCAAAATTCAGATGTGGAGTTTGCCTCGTGTCATTTAGGAGACATGGGAAAGATAAAGGACTAATTATAGAGGTCGGCTGCCAATTCTGTCTAAACTGGAAGTTTCCTCCTCTTCTCAACAGTAACTAGGACACTGTGTTATAAAAATAATCTCACAAAATTCCATGGTGGAATGGTAGGCAGCTCTTAACGTGTGTCCTGGGTTATGGCTGTTTGTGTGGTAGTCGCTGAGTTATCCCTAATTTCACTGCAGCTTTCAACAACCAAACCAATTTTGAGGTTTTCTCAAATATTCTGTCACTATAATGGAGTAGATGATGAGCAGTAGTGGAAAGATTTTAATCTTATAAAATCACATAATGGTTTAGGTTGGAAAAACCCTCCAAGGTCATTGAGTCCAGCCCTGCCAAGGCCACCACTGCCCCATGTCCCCAAGTGCCACATCCACACAGCTCTTAAATCCCTTCAGGAATGGGGACTCTACCACAGCCTGAAAACATTGGAATTAAAGATTCCTTGAACTGTGTGGATTTCCAATCCATTCTCACTATTCAAGAGTTCTGGCTTTTCTTTCGGGAAGAGTTTGCAACCTAAGAGTTGCTTTTGGTTATAAAAGCCAAGAAAATCATCGACCCATTTACAGATTTAAATTCTAAAAAGTTAAAAATAAAGTTAAAAAATAATAAAAAAGAAAAATTAAGGTTTTTTTTCTAAAATTATCTGAAAGGCTGCTGCTGAAATAGCCATTCAGCCATACAGATTAATACTCTTTTTATTTCTTATCCCTCTGTAATTTTCTCTGGTCTCTCCTCCACTTTATAGCATCTGTGTTACTTTCCTTAAAAATGTGACTGGGATCTTTAAATAAGAGGAAGTTAAACCCATTGACTGCCCGAGCTAAATACTTAAACTGTTCCTTCAAAGGAATTAAAAAAGTGAAGTGAAAATTTTAAATCTGATGGATCGAAATTCAAATTTTTGATGTTTCCATTTAAAGGAACTTTCTTAAAAACAAAATTTAAATCCGGATTAATTACAGTTCTTTTCTAGTGTAAAAATGTTCAGTAGTATGGAAATTCACCGAGCTCCAGTTTAGAATCCCTTTAAAGCACAAGGAGTGATTATTATCTTTAAAGCAAAGGCAGAGCATTTTTATTTTAACTCATGTGAAGCTGTATGAAACATTATTTTAGGATGGAGCTCTTAATTATCAGGAACTACAATTTTAATAAGAAGTTGCTACTACTTTTTATGAAACGTTTATAAATAACAGGTTTGAAAAAGTGCAGGAGTTCTCTCATAGTGCAGAGAGTTCTGGGGGGTTCAGTTGGGATTCGAGTGCCTGGGAACCATCCATGGAATGAAAATATTGTTGGAAACTTATGGAAGTTGCAGTGCTGTCCCAGAGAGTCTGTCCCAGGAACTGCTCCCTGTGCTGTGCTCCAGAGCTGCAGAGTTCTCGGGGGTTACATTGGGATTCAAGTGGTGCTTGGGAACCATCCATGAATTAAATGCTAATACTGATTTCTAGAAACTTGTGGAAGTTGCAGTGCTGTCCCAGAGAGTCTGTCCCAGGAACTGCTCCCTGTGCTGTGCCCCAAAGCTGAGGAGTTCTGCACCTTCTTTGCTTTCCTGTGTCTGTCGTTCCCCCGCCCACCCCTCCTGCTGTGCCACGAGCTCCTGTTGATCTGCTTGGCTTTCCCAGGATCCTTTCTTGTGCTGCTCCAGAACTGGCATTTTTTATCCCTGTAGATGCTTAGGAATTAATATCTCCTAAGGCTCCCAAGTTTGCTGCTTGGAAGGCAGGATTTTTCAACAGGAGACTTGGCAATGGATGTGCTATAGCTGCTCTTAACAGTTTAATTAATGCTGTGTTATGTATGCACAGTTTTTTTAGCATCTCCTATTTGGAAACACTGCTTGATATATAGAAATAAAAAGTGTGCACACTCCCTAAGTGATGCACGTTGTTGTGGCTGTGAACTCTGTACGTTTGTAATGTTAAATTTGTCAAAGTTAATGTGTTGAAAAGTAACAAGTTACTTAAGTTAGTTAAATGTCTCTTTCTAGAGGAAAATTACCATAATGGTTACTTTTACTAAAATGCAATTACTGTCATTGTAACAATCAATCACATTTTCCTGGGGAAGGAACTTTCCTAGTTCTGAAGGCATTAAAATATAAGATTGCTCTGCTCAGTGTTCTCGAGAGCTGCAGAGGCAATAAACTTCTGGAGAGAATCAAGTTCCTCTCAGATGGTTTTCTTCCAGAGTATTCCAAAATAGAAATTAACTTCTTAAATGAAACTGAGCCCAGTGACTTGTAAAACACCAACCAAAGCTTTATAAATTCTGAAAGGCTTGAAAAATATTTGGAAAAGGTTTTGTTGCAGCTGAGCTTGATTTAAGCCTAAAGCAACAAGTTCCCATCTGCATTTCCCATTTGGCTGCCAGAACCTGGGAAGTTCTGCACAGAAACCTGGAAAAGAGACCTTAAAGCCCATCCCATCCCATCCCATCCCATCCCATCCCATCCCATCCCATCCCATCCCTC
>VZRS01009216.1:11898-51153 GCA_013398055.1 Ifrita kowaldi
GAGCAGGATGCTCCAAACCCCATCCAACCTGGCCTGGGACATGGGACAGAAATGAGTTCTTAAAATACTCAACTATATTTTCATGGTTGTTTTTATAGGGAGTTTCTTCCTTGCACAAAATTCTTTAACCTGATCTGTCTACAGAGAAGAAATGTTCTTAAATTCTCACAGATGAGAAATAATTTTGAGATATCCTATAAAGAACTGGATTGTTTTTTCAGGCAGTTTTTGTCACATAGAAATATGAATTGCACTCTACACCCATCACTCAAAGCACAATTAATAATCTCATGAAAGTTTTGAAGCTTAGCTGATTTTTTCTAGGATAGTGAACTTAAAAGTGTTTTTGTAATTTCATTTTTTTTTATGTTTGTCTCGATATGGAAACAAAAATAGCATCTCCATTGCAAAACAACTACTAGAACATGCACCATAAGTGTTTGCACACTTTGAGATTCATGTTCATATATGATTCTGCTGTGGTAAATAGATTCTGATAAACACATTCATTCCACACATCCCCAGTTTTTGTTGGACTTGTGTTAAGTTTATTTTGCAAAGAATGACAGAAGTTTCAGTGAGGCTATCCAGGCATTGATAATATTGATATTTAGGCAATTTTCTGTTTGAAATATGAATGTTATTTTAATTTCACCGGTTGTGGTTAGTTGAATTAGTGCTGTAAGTGTATTTTTAATATTTATTTCAGTGCATGCTTTTCAAACTCTCCAATACAAGAGAGTGATACAGTACCTGTCATTTAAGTCACAGAATTGACTTGTAAGTTCTTTGAGATATTTCAATTTCCATTAAAATATATATTTTGGGTTTAAAATTTATTCTTTTATATGAAAAATTATTCTGG
Source organism: Ifrita kowaldi (assembly GCA_013398055.1). Lineage (NCBI taxonomy): Eukaryota > Metazoa > Chordata > Aves > Passeriformes > Cinclosomatidae > Ifrita > Ifrita kowaldi. Next base: position 12,764 of record VZRS01009216.1, read on the forward strand.
CTGGTATCCTGTTGGATTTTGGAGAGATCACTCACCAAACAACATCCTTCTACAAAATCTACCTTTTCCTAAAATTCCTTTACTTAATACCTCACAGTTATGGCTCACATGGTGGTGTGAAATACCCTAAAATTTAACCAAATGCCAAATTCCAAGCCCACTGAAAGACTTTTTACTAGATTAGGACATAAATATCCTTGTGCATTCTCCTGTTTATCAAATCCTTCTTGGTAATGAACAGCTCTCTCCTTTTTACATTTCTATTAAGCATTTTTAGATTAATACATATTTTTCTCTTAAGAACTTCCCCCAAGCTGTCCTGTTAGGATTCCAAGTTATCATTTCTCTCTTGCAACACATCTCTGGAATCGATAATTGCTGCCCTGATACAATCACAGAAGTGATAATATTGTCCTTATGGTGGAAAATGGAGGTTAATACAAATGATGCTCTAATTAGAATTCCAAGCCTGGTTGGCACAGGGTTGATTTCCTTGGCTCTCAGCCTAATCTTGTTACATTGTTTTTAACTATGAAGAGAGTGGGTTTAAAGATCTCCAGCAGTGCAAATGAGATGAGGGAGTTGTAAAGAGCTTAAAGAATCACAAAAGTGTAACTCCTCCAAAACAAACCGTGGCATGGACACAGAGGGGAAAAACTGCCTGAACATCCCTTGGTGGGATGAGGACACCCCCAAAAACAACTCCAATTTCTGGTGCTGTTAAATAAAATCTTGTGGAGTCTTGTGGTGCTGTGCTGCGTGTGGGACTACTCTCAAACTGCATGGTAGGACAGAGGTGTAAACCATGAATAATATGGTACATTTTTATTTGGAAAAGAGTAATTAGACTCTAAATGCTCGAGAATCCATTTTGACAAATCTATGTAACTTTATTATTGTGCAGCCTCTGCTTTGTAAGACTCTTTATAGCATTAATTTCCAAGACATTTGTATCAAAATTATTGATATATTTGACTGCTGACACAGAGGATTAAGACATTTTAATCTTTATTTGTTTGGTTGTTTTATTTGAGAAACAGTTATGCTGCCCCTATAAACAATAAAATAGCATATAAAGAATAAAACAGAGGGAAGGAATCTTAACAAAAACCCTCCTGATTTTATGAAATCTAGGTCAGGTCTTCTTTGAATAAGAGAAATTTTGGTTTTGTGAGCTACCAATTCCTACATAACCATGTTAAGGTGTGTGAAATGTGGAAGTCATCAGCGTTTTAGAATATTTTTTCCTCTGGTTATAATGTGGTTTTTTTCCTTCGATTTACATGTGATTCATTTTATGTACATATAGACACATACATTACATTTACATATACACAAAGCAATTCTTTTTAAAATTTCCCTTTCTTGCTTTAAGAATTATCCACGTTAATGGCTCGACTTCACTTCCAATCATTTCTCTTGATAAGAATGAAGGCCAGTGCTAAACCCAGTTTTACTTTTCTCCATGTAAGAAACCATCTGTGGAGCTGAAAAGCACATTTCTATAGGCAGAATTCTATTCTGTGTGGAAAAATTATACAAAACATTTGAATCCGTTCTGTTCCCATCCTCAGGAGTTTGAGTGAGATTTTTTTATTCAAGTCCCTGACTTTTCATCTTGGAGCATCTTTAAGTGGGATCACGTTCAGTGTGTTGGTAAACAATGTTTTCATTTTCTTGTAATTATTTTCACTTTCAACAGTCATTCTTTGGGATTCTTTGGGTCTCCTGATCCACTGGCATTTAATGGATTTAATGTGATTCTGTCCAACACTGTTGCAATGTCAGGGAAGTGGTGAAATTTGAACTTACGACCAAACAAAATCATCCCATGATTTATAATTTGGCAGATTTCCCTGGACCATTTCTTTTATCTCTTTGTGGGAACGATCAGGTTTCTTCCTAGGTAGGTTTCCAGCAGAATAAGTAAATCTTTGTCCATGAGAGGGGCTGTGTTTCCTGGGAATTCCCTGCAGATTTCGATCCAATCCAGCGGAGGAAGGCACCGTGAAGCAGGAGCATCTAGAAGGAGGAAAAGTAGGTCAATGGAAATGATCCCTGAGACTGCTCAAGAAGGAGAATTGTGATTTCAGACCTGATCACTTCACACTGGATAACCTTGGAAAGGAAAGTAAGCCAGGCAGGGTAAAAATACCTCTGCTGGTGTGTTCAGTTCAGGAGCCGACGGGAATATTCCCAGGAGCCAAGGGAAATGGACTGAGCTGCTAAAATCCCAAACTTGCTTTGAAACAGCACAATAACCCTCTCTGCTCTCCATTGTTTAGTGAAGATAATAGTAGAGTTTATTTTCCAATTCTATTTCCAAAGTCTGTTTTGGCAATTAGGAACTACTTTCTGCTGAAATTCCTGGTTTTTTACATAAGGAGAGGCTGGTGCTGCTGCTGTTCCTGTTATCCAAGGAGGACAGAGCCTGCACTGTGTGTTCCTGCTGTGTCCATACCCTTTCCTCTGTCAAAATACTGAGCTTTTTCTCTGCCTGCCTTTTTACCTTTTCCTTCTGTCACTCCTACAGTTTATTTTAAACTTTAATTTATACGGAGCTCCTGCTTTCTCTATCAATATCACATCATTATTCTTACCTGATTCTCTTGATAATTTGTTTGCACTGGAATTCTTGGCAGTGAACTAAGAATTTCATTGTCTACCTACTCTCTTTTCTCTTGGAGAGTATAATAGAGTGGGAGGGAGAAGCCTCATGGTAATATTTTTATATTTGAAATGTAGCCACACTTTATATGCTCCTACACATGGTGCTACTTATAGCTAATGAAACAAGTCTCATCTTGTGGTCTAGAGCTTTTCTATTTTGGACTATTTTGTGCTAATTCTACTCATTTCAGCTCCCTCTGATTAATGCTGCTTCTCTTCTCCTTGTCTGCCTCCGTGGGATTATTTAGGAAGGGACTATTAGCACTGCCTGGGAAGCACAACAATCATCCTCACCCCAAAAAATGAGGAAGAGCAGGAGGAATTAATGGGATGGGGCCACAGCTGGGGCCATCTCAGTCTCCCACTGGATTGGCATGGAGGAGAATGGATCCTTTGGAAGCACAAAACTGATGCACCCAGCAGGTTCTGGGACACGGGGCAGAGAACTTGGCATTTCCCTTGGCATGTCCCATGATGGAAAGGTCTTGGATTCTCAAAGTTCCCACAATTTTTCCTGTAATAAATCCAGTAGTACAACTGCATCTAGTTCAAAGTCAATTGTAATTTGAGGGGAAGAAAGTCCACTGTGTCTGCTGATCAATTACTAATTTAATATTCTAATGCTATTTTTTGTTATGCATCTTTCTAAGCCACTTCAAGTGAACAGTGATAGCATACACAGCAAGGAATTAGAATTTCAAAATAGGTTATCATTGGCAGAACTGATTATTTTTAATCTCTGCATCTTTTATAAAAGAAAAAAGATACTTTTACAAGACACCTAGTTTCGTATTAAATAAAGATTTTTTTAATGGCACATCATCTTTTTTCACATCTCTCATCTCCTGCCTAAGAGATTATTTGTTCTGCTGGGAAGACTCTGTTTTGAAAGAAGTTTACTCTACACTTTCCTCCTTACAGAATCTCTTTCAGCCTATTTTTAGGTTGCTTAGATTTCAAAGCAAACTGGGAGTGCTTTGATAACGTTTAAGGATTGCACCTCACCTGAATTCAGAAGACACAGCAACAGAAACCTGCTGTGCTCCTTATCTCAGGCGATTTTGATAGGCAGCACCTGATAGAAAACACAATATCCCGTGATCCACACAGATGTTGGCAAATCAACTCCAAATTCAGAGGTCTAATTACAAAGTAATTTATTGGGGACAGTCAGGGAAGCATTTAAAAACACTCATTGCAGATCAAATAAAATATATTTGACTCAACTCTTTTCAGCTGTGATTTCTGCTTAAAAAGGGTGAATAGAAGAGGGAAGGAAAATTTCAAATCTGAAGTATGTACTGCTTCTATACAGAAATACTCAGCTCGATTTTTTTGCCATATCTTAATATTTACAGTCTTTTAGACACACTAAAAATTTATTTAATGGTTGGGCAAGAGAAGATTTTGAAATTAATTTAAGCTGTATCGTTTGAATCCCATTTCCTGATCACAACTGCAAATTAATAAACTTTTATGATCAATTTTATCACTTAACTGACTCTACTATCTTGGAGACTTGTTAAATCCTGAATATTGTTTTTGATAAACATGAAAATAAATAATTTTGGTGTCTAAATGTATTTACACTCATCAAACATCCTTCGTGAGATCAGTTCCAGTAAAATTGATTGAAACTTGATGGTTTCTGTGAGAACACTTTAAATAGATCTTAGACAAATGTTAGTAAACTTAGCACTGATTCCCTTATCTTTTTTTCTTGCTTATTTTTTTCACTAATTTCATTATCATAAATAAATCTTAATTTCCTGTAACATATGTGCCAATCTGGAATAAATCGCTCTGTGCATTTTCAAAGTTTACTTCAGTTTATGAATTTGAGCTGTTCAAGGGGTTTTGAGTCTTTCATGTCTTGATTTAAAAACACCACTTTAGGTTTTTTTCCAACTGAAAAAAAAAGCTTTTCTTTCTCAGTAGTTTTTCAAGAAAAATATTCTTTGGAATGAAAAGAAGTTCTAACTTAATAAAACAAGTTTTGGTTTTGAGTTTTACAGAAGGACACAGTAACCCAGTGCCCTTAACAACTGAAAAACTCATGACAAAGTTTCACACAGAGTTTCTTAATCCAGTTCTGTCAAATGGCTGAGTTTAAAGTGAATTCTTGACTTCTTGGAAGTGTATTTGTTATATGGGAACTTGGATCTTTGTGGTAGGGATGGATCAGAGCCCATTTACCTGGGGAGTTGTGTGACAGAGAGGATGGGGACAGGTTTTAGGGAGAATAAAGGTGGAAATGCAGGTGCCTCCAGCCAGGCAGTGATCTTTTAAGCCAGTCAGTCAGCTGAACCCAAAATTTATCTTATCATCAGTAGTAATTTGGGCACTCTGAATAACCACCCCAGCTCTGCTCCCAGTTCCCCATGGAATTGCCCAGAGTGCTACAGGATGAGCACTGGCCATGGTCAGTTCATCATTCCAGTGGGAATTGTTCTGCTCAGCACCTCTCACCTTCCAGCTCTGTGCTAAAGAACCTTCCTTCCTGTTTTATTTTGCAGAGATCCCTGGAAACAGAGAATGTCCCATGGCAGGCAATGCAGTGCCACGCTGAGCTGCCCTGATCCACATTCCAGCCCTCTCCAACCCTGACAGCAGCATCCCAGAACCATCCAGCTTGGAAAAGACCTCCCAGAGCACCAAGTCCCACCTGGGATCAATCCCATTTTCAACAAGTGCCACGTCCAGTCATTCCTTGGACATCCAGGGATGGGGACCCCCCCAACCTCCCAGCCCATTCCAGTGCCTGACCACCTTTTCCATGGCTGCTTTGGGATCATCCTGTTTCTCTGGGGCTGGGTCGGGGTCCTCTGAGCAGCTGCACAGTGTTAAGGACCTGCCTGCTCACTGTGCCACACAAAAGCAGGACCCCATCAGAGTTTGGGGTGTCTCTCTGAGCTGCACTGTGTGGTTTGGGGTAAATAAAAGTCTGGAAAGGCAGATCCAGTGGGTTCTGCTGGGAATGGTCGGTGCAGTGTCCCATAAACTCCTGAGTGAAACAGCCCAGTTCAGAGTTATCCTGTTAACTTCAGTCATCTCTACTCTCCTTTCTGGGCAAAACACATTTAGCACTGAAATGAAGCAGCATTTTGGATGTTTATAACTCGTTTAGCAAATCAATTTACAATTCCTGATTTCCCTGCTTGGCCCTGCTGTTCTCTCCAGGGGCATTGGGATCCCTGGAGCCAGGAGGTGGCAAATCCATTCGTTCTGCTTTTCCTGGGGCACAGCTGTTCCAGTGTGCTGCTTTTTGCCTGTCTGAGATCTTCTTAGGCCCAGGGGCTGATTTACTGCCCCATATGCTCCGTGGTATTTCTCCACTGGGAATCTGTACCTGGAGTGATGCCCTCTCACTGCTCAGAGTTTACCTGTCTGGAGCTGCTGCTTTTCCCTAATTACAGATAAGGGCAGCATCCTTCTCATGCCTGAGAGAGAGAAGCTTTTTTAAACTTTCTATAACATAAAAAGTGTTTTTATAACTTGGACTTTTCTATGGGAGACCTTTGGACCAACATATCACGTGACAGTGCTGTTAGTCACTTGTGCGTGTTGCTTTTCCCATGCATTTGTGAAAGAGACAACTTTTAACTGTGTTTTTAGCTGTGATTATAATTTGCTTTTTAAGTCTGATTTTCAGCAGAGCTGTGGTTTATTTAAACCAGCCCCGTGGTCTTGCAAAGCTTAGACAGTAACTTGAGATGTCACAGTGAGCACACACAGTGATCAAAATTATGGAGCAACTGCTCTGTGAGGAGAGATTGAATTCTTTAGGGTTTTTCCACTCTGCAATGAGAACACGAAAAGCAGAGTTATGGGGGGAGTCTCTGAATTCATGAGCAGTGTGGGAAAGGTGCACAGAACATCATTTTTCATCCTTTTTCATATACAAGAAACAGGCAGTATGCAAACGTGGAGTGTTCTTAAATAGCACGGAATTAAATTTTGGAATGCGCTGCCGCAGGAGATTGCGGAGGCCAAAAGCATGAATAGATTTTTAAATCACCATCAGTGGCTATTGAAGTGAAACAAAAACCCTAAAAACACACACAAAACCACTGCTCAGGGTACAGACTCCTGTTTAGGAAGATCCTAAAGGGCTGATTGCAGAGCTGGAGGTGTTACAGGCCTCGGTGACATCCCGAGCCAGGAGAATGTGGTGATGAACGTTATTCAGCCCCAATTAGGGATTTTGTCAGGGCCATATTCACTTCATGGCTTCTCTTTGCTGGCATCACTACACCAATTTAAAAATCGAATTTTGTTGATATCAGTCCATGGTGTAAAAAATCTACCTTGGTCTTCAGCTCAGGGGTTTTATTCTCATTTTAGGCCATTCTTTGCCTGCTTAACAGTATCCAAAGGGAAATGACCCCAAAGCAGCAGCAGAACTGGGAGGGATCAGAGGTCACAAACAGCCCTGCAGAATTCATCCTGTGGTTTCCTTCTCACAGTTCCATGTTATCCTGGGAGGGAATGCCATGACAGGAGCTCACACCTCTGATTTTCCTGTTTTCCTAGGGATTGCACTTCCCTGTCCGTGACACCAGGCATGGAGAAACCCCCCTTGATGGAATTTGCCAACGGGTTGAGCAGTGAAATCCACACTTCAACTGGACTCCCCCAGCACTGCTGCCAAAAATAACAGAGGTAACAGGTGTAGGGAGAGCTGGGATGTGGAGCCAAATGTTCCACAGGCATCCTTTGTTTTTTCAGTAAGAGGGAGTGCTCCCATGCAATTCCAGCCCTGGAACACTCGTGGTGCTGTGAAGGACTTGTCCAGTCCTTTCCATCCCATCAATTGTGCAAACTCTGACTCACTCTGGGGATGCTGAAGTTCATCACCTTTGGCACTGAGAGCAGAGGTTGGGTAACAGTTCAAACTGAGCTCTGCTGGCCTTGAAATTATGGGGGAGTTTATTCTCTCCATCCATTAATGCTGAAATCTGCCATTGCTTGGCTGGTGAGAGTTTAGTGATCCATAAACCCTCTACAGCCCCTGATTATTGACAATTATACAAAAATTTCCAGTGTTTGTTTAGAATTTGTGGGAAATTTAGTATTTTTCTGTTGGTTTATGCCCTTCTTATGATGTTGCTGACATCAACATCCTTCAGGATCCATCCTGGGGATGGATTGACAGAAACATTTGCTTCGTGTTTGTATTTGCGCTGATTTCTTTCTGGTGTCTCTAAGTGAAGGGTGGTGGCTGAACTCCTGTTTGCTGTGTCCCCAGACTCTATCCCATGTGTTTCACAAGGCTTTTCCACTTTTTGGGATATTAAAAAAATGATCAAGGCTTTGTGCCTCAAGAAATCTCATAAATCAGGATTAAAATCCTTGCTTTTGAGCTGAGTTTTTGATTTATCCCCGGGCTTATGCTGCAGCTTTTGCTGCCAATCCCAATTCAATGAAAAACCTGCTTTTTTCATACAGAATTACATCAAATGATTTGCCATTAAAATGCCCTTCCTTTGCTTCTAGGCAAGAAATTAAGTCTCATTATTCTAAAACTTAAGAAAGTAGAGTAGTGGACCTCTGTCTCTCTCATGAGCTCCAGAAATGGGAAGTTCTTTTGGTCCATGGAGAAAAGATTCCAAAGGCTGCTGCAGGAATGTTGCAGAAGATTCTGTTCCCTGCTAAGAGATTTTTGGCTGCTGTGTCTGAGTAATTAATGCAGTCTATTGATATGATTTTGAATTAAGAGGTGGGAGACCTGAATTTCAGTTTTATTGTCTGTCCATGTTTTTTGTTACTTCCAAACAGAGGAACTTTTACACCTGCTGGCAGTGCTCTCTCCTTAGGGATTTGCTCCCTGTAGTACTTTACTGAACAGAGTGAGATCCCAGTTTAACCCTCCCCGTTTATCACTTCACAACAGATATTGTCATACCTGACATGTGAATTACCAAAATTTATCAACTTTCAAACAGTTACACTTCAAAATCTCATCTTAAATGCCATCAATCAGAATCACACACTTGTAGCAGTATAAAAAATTCTGTGGCACTTTTGCTCCTGATCTAAGGAAGGGCTTTGGGCCTCAAAATCTCTCTCTTCTGTCTGAATTATATCAGTTGATGTAACTTATGTTTCCTTCTTTGTAAATTCTGTCCAGGTTTTTTAAATGAGGAATTTAGGGTCACTAAAATTGATAATTATTAGATACAGAATGCAAATAGTTAAATAGGAAAATGTCTTTGAATCATTGAGAGTGAGCATGATTATTATGAATTATTATTTAATAATATAAATATTCTGGGTTATTAAATAAGGGTTAAGAATAGAATATGAAGTCAAGAGCTGCCTTTTTATATAAGAAAATCAAAGTCCACTGCATCAGTTTTGTGTTTCCAGAGCAGTTTTTTCCCAAAGTAAATTTTTTCCAAAGGTAACAATTGACAAGACAAGAGAAAACGGCCTCAGGTTGTGTCAGGGGAGGTTTAAATTGGATATTAGGAAAAATTCCTTCACAAAAGGGTTGTAAAACATTGGAACAGCTCAGGGAAGTGCTGGAATCTCCATCCCTGGAAGTGTTCAGAAGATGTGTGGATGTGGCTCGTGAGGACAGAGATTGTGGTGAACACTGGTGCTGGTTGGGTTTGGTCTCACAGGTATTTCCCAGCCTTAACAATTCCATGGTTCTGTCAGAGCCCACCTGAGGCAGCATTCCAGTGGGATTCACCTTGACAGAGTCATGGAGGTGCTCCTTTCCTGCCTCCATCCTGCTGAGCTCCAGCAATCCCACTTAAATCCAGCTCCCAGCCCAGGCACAAATTAAACATTTGACAGTTTTTGTACTGAAATGTAGCTGGAGAATGCACAAATTCACTGAAAAACGTTACCTGGTGATCTATTGAAATGACAGACGGGTGTGTGTGGAGCACACTGGGGAACTGCAGACAGCCTGAACTACAGCCAGAGCTGCTTTTTTGTAGTTTTTAAACCTTTTAGTGGTTTCATACAACGATTCCCAGGCCAGATTTTGGGAGGTGCTCCTGCTCCTGTCAGCTCTCTGAGCCCACTGAGCTCTGGAGCTGCTCCCCGTGGCCCTGGGTCACTCCAAAGCCATTCCCACAGCCCAGATTTCCCTGCAGACAGCAAACCAACCCGCCGTGCATAGCTGGGGCCAAAATAGTCCCAATATTCTCTTTCCTGCTACTACAGTGGCTCTTAAAATGCAGGGTGAGATCATTGCAGCCTTTTGGGGTTTGCTGCAGTTTCCTATTTCTTTCGGGCTCTTTTTTAAGCCGGGCTGTCCTTACGGAGTCACTGCTGGGTGCTGTGTGTGCCCAGGATCCCTGCAGGCATCCTGATAACCCTGCACAACATTTTTAGCTTTATGGGGGATCAGAAGGTTCAGCAGGGGCTTGCTGACATTCTCGGGAAGAACCCAGTGCTGGGCTAAGAATGAAGAGTGGCAGAAAGCGCTTCTTAATTAATCATCAACGGAGGAATTAATGCCAGCCCAGTTTGATTTATTTTTAATTCTGTCAGTTCACTATAAAGAAATCCTGGGAGTGCTTTTGTTTTGCACCAGGTCAGGATCTAACCAGCTGAATATTTCTCAAGTAGAAATATTAGACTGGCAGGTCCCAATAAAGATCTACTGGAAGAAATTTATTTACACTGATGGATGCCTCATGTAGTAAACACCACACTTAGTAGTGTGTTAATAGCCTGAGAGTGTGTTTTTATTTGCTCCATAAATCAACTTGTTGCAGCCCATTTAATATTTCTAATTGCACATCTTTATAATAATTCTTTCCAAATTGAGAATTTTGGGGGATATAAGGTGCATTTTGTGGTGTGAGGGTTCCAGCTGAAATTTCCATGTCCTTGAGTTGCAGATGCTTTTGTGTCATGAGATCTTGTATTAAAAAAAATGTAGCACACTGTTCCTATGCCAAATATTCTTTTGGAAAGCTATTCTTGCTCCCACCCTCAATAGTAACAAGAAAATACTGCACTAGGAGTTATTTTTAAGTGGCTGGAAATAGCATCCATATTATTTCAAGCTGCTGATGTATAAAATCTTTGGAAGAAAAGAACGGCCACTTGTTTATTGCAGGTTGTTTGTTCCCATTTGTTCATTCTTCAGTTTTAGAAAAGTGCCACGTGAGCACAAATTACCACTCCAAGTAATTTGTAAGCACCAGGCATTCTCATGTACCAAAAAATGATATAAATGAGAATTACTATAATTTTTCCCATTTCTATTGGGATTAAACAAAATAACAAACCTTGGCATCCTTGATTCTTCCATGTTGGGATCTGTCTGTTAGAGCAGTTCTCAAAAACTCGGAGAATCAATCTCACAGAAAAATCTTTTCCTTCTGTTACCAGAAAGGAATGAGGACTTGTGCACAAAATATTGGGTTCATTCATTAAGTTTCACAGGTGTATAAAATGTTACACCAGGAAAGGTTTTGTGGATTGGAGAAATTCAGAATGTGGAGATTGTGTCAGGCATTAAATAACTGTGGCTGAGTTTTCAGCTGTATCACGAGGGGTGTAACACAATTTTACAGCTGCAATACTTGTGCAGGAGTTAATTGTGGTGCCTGCAGAAATTGAGAATTGTATTCCAGCAACACAGTTTATTTCTTTTCAGTTCAGACACCTTAGAGAGGTATAAATAATTAACAAAGTTCAGAAGTAATTGGTATTTTCTGCAACTTTATGTAGGTAGAGGTAGAATTTAACTAAATCCTCAGTATAGTTCCAGTGTCACAGTCAGCTTATGACTTCAAAGACAACAGAATTTGTACCATATGTGTCAGGAGTAGCTTGAGAACTTGTAAGATAACATCTTAAATGCACTCACTCTGTGTATTTCACTTTTTAAAATTACATTCTTCAAAAGAGAAGTTTTTGCTGGATGCTGTTATGCTCCTCATTTTGAGTGTAGATGCTCCTAAAAGCATTAAAAATAAATGGTCAAGTGCCTTTAGTAATGTTTGCTCGTGAATTTTAATTCCTTTTATAGATACTTTCTATCTGTAATTAGCTCCACTGCCTGTTCTATAGCCAGCATTAATTACTCCTACAACAACCAACAAAGGAGATCCTGGAATTACCCTGTATTTGCAAGAGAAGAAAATGTGTGAGGATACACCCAGAATTCCCTTCTCAAACCCAGTCTGTTTATTTGATGGATACCATTTTTCCCCTCACCAAACTGTATCTAATCAGCTCCTTCCCCAGCAATGCCACGCATGCAATGCATGTCCCATAATTCTCTTTGGAGACAGTGCACAGCTGCTGCAGTGAGTATTAGCTGCTTCTTATGGCTTGGTCTTTTCTTTCAATAAAAATCCCAGATGGCCGGGGGTCTTTCACACCACCGTGGTATATATGAGCCTGCTTCAGGTGAAGAGGTGATCTAAGTCCATATAATTCAGCTTTAAGTGCAAAAATCCCACATTGAGCTCGATTACTGCCTGTTTTTCTCCAGCCCCTCCACTGGCCAGCCTTGATCCAACGGCAGGAGTGACTGGAAACAGGAATTGCTGAGCCTTAGGAAGCATCCTGTAGGTATAAAAATAACAACAGCTCTGCAGGGCTGAGCTCCTTGTGATTCCACTCCTTGTGTGTTTGTCAGGGGAGCTCTTCCAGCTCTGGGCCTGAGTCTTGGGAGGTGCTCGAAGCTCCTCCAAAGCTCCCACCCGTGCCCAGTTTGCCTCTGCAGTGCTGCTTTCCCTCTGCTCACATCCCCTGGGAGCCAGGGCGACACTTCCCAGCATTGCTTGGGACTTAGGGACTGCTGCTTCAGGAGGGCTTTGCTGCTCGTTTTGGGGTGGCAGCACATTCATGCCAAACCTCATCACAGATATCTCAGATCCTAAATCAGCTTCTCTGTTGAAAAGGAGTATTTAGGGACAGGAATTTGGTCAATATTCCCTTGCAGGCCTGTACCCCGTGAATTCTACAGGAATGACTGGATTTGGTTGTTGATTTGGAGCACTCAGTGCTCTGGGCTGGGTGACAAGGTGGGGATTGTCACACTTTGGACTCCATGATCTTAAAGGCCTTCTCCAAAGGTTCTGTGATTCTCTGTTGTGGTGTGAGGACACATCCCAAGAAAAGGCTGGGGTCTTACAGAACTCTGTGCAGAACCCACAAGTTTCCATCAGTTTGTCCCATGCGTTGCTGTCTCATTCCAGCTCAATCCCATTCAAGCTGAGCAGGAGGATGTGGAAACAGAACCTGGTGGTGACTCAGAGCCACAGGAAACAGAAAAGGGATGGGCACGAGCACAGATCCTGCTGTGGGGCTGGGATTATTATTAGAATTAGTGCTGGTGGATTCCAACTTTGGCTCTGGACAATCTACTGAACTTTGAAATTATTGCAGAGAATTGGAGAATTTTCCAGCCCCAAAGGTTTGCTGGGAACACTGAGTCCAGCTAAGAGGGTAGGACTGCACCTGCCATGTGTGTGCCAGGCTGTTGGAAGCACCATGTGCTGAACTTCCACGATTTCCTCTGTGTCACCTTTTCAGGTCAAAATACCCCACTGCCAACAGATTTAACAAGTCAGACTTGAGGCTACTTTCTGATTGTACCTTCAATTTCTCCCTTCCTACTTCTAAGTCAAGTCATTGCCCCACAAAGCCAAGGACAGAACACCAGGGAGTGAAATGCAATTTCAGCACTAATATTTATCCCATTGAAAAATGCCCAGGCAGGACTCATTTCCCTCCAGTTTTTCAGAGTTGTGTTAAGCTATGGTGTCTACAGCTGAGGTTTTTTCAAAGTTCTAGTGATTTTTCATTTGTCCCTGCTCACTTAAGTTTTTTGTTATTCTTCCACAAATCTCCTGTCATTAATTTAAATCTTTGTGGTAATGACAATCCTCAGTTAGAGTCTCAGCATATGCAAGTTTCAGCTTTTATTTTCCTGCCAAGCTCGGTCCTCCCTCACCGAGCTGCTCTTCACCACTACCTTGATGACTGGGTTTTATTTATTTTACCTTTCTTATGAAGATGCATTTCAGATAAATTTCTTTTGCTGACTTTCTAAGCTGAAGGTTTGCTTTTTTTTCATCCTGTTCTATCAGTTTTCTTTCTCTCTTACTCCTCTTTAAAACTTTTTATCATTCTTCCCTAAAACTGCAACATCTTCTGAGTGTTTTTTTTCTTTCCTTTGAGTTCATTTTCATGTTGGTTACTTTTTATTCCAGAACACATCATAAAAGAGCTCAAAATCCAGCCTATTGCCAGTCTTTGTGGAATAGTCTAGACGTAACAGTTCATTACATTCTCCTTTAATGACTGTTTTGCATTCTGGTTATTAGCACTGCGTGTTTATTTGCAGTCTCTGGCTGTGGATGTGCAGCCTGTGGACTTGGTATTGGATGGATATCCAGGAAACACCAGTGGATGGTGTGGAAAATCATCATTCTTGGCCCAGTTGTTGATTGGAATATCGTTTAGCTATTGGGAAGGAATTCCTGGCTGGGAGGGTGGGGATGCACAGGTTCCCAGAGAAGCTGTGGCTGCCCCTGGGTCCCTGGAAGTGTCCAAGGCCAGGCTGGATGGGGCTGGGAACACCCTGGGATAGTGGAAGGTGTCCCAAACCATTCCATGATTCTGTGATAACAGAAAAGTGATGCTATCAGATAAATGTCTTCAGGAGCACGTGAATTCCCACTGATCCCATGGAGCAGCTGAGTAGGAGCCACCTGCTGATGCCTTCCAGGTGCTTGGTTACCTAAATTCTTCTTGTGGAGCAGAATTCTGGCTGTGCATCTCTGAGCTGTTGTCAGCACCTCAGCCCCAAACATCTGCCAGTCTCACCTGGTGCTCTGCTTGCAGATAAGCTAAATGATAAGGGAACGTGGCTCTTTTGATAAACACCTGAGAGTGCTCAACCACATTCAGCTTTGGCTGTGCTGTTGTGTTATTCTGGCATTTGAAATGGAAATTTAGAAATTACTAGTTCTCTTCTAACCCCAAACTGAATTTTGAGACAGATCTTTGTTTTGGGCAAAGTAATGCATTGCTTCTGGGCTCTGAGTTTTGGAGATTTTGTGCTGTCCAAAGAGGTTTTTTAAGTGGTGTCATTTCATCCCAGCCTGTACTAAAGGTTTGTCCATTTAATGTTGGTCTGTTCCTCATGTTTTAATTAATTTTGATAAGCTACTTCCACTCCTCTGCACCTGATCATTTTTCCAGGAAGTTGTTTCCTACTGAGGGGGATTTTGGGCTGGAGCTTTCCTTCCCTCTCTCCTGCAGCTCCATCCATCTCTGCCTGGGGTTGTTTTTGAACCAGTTTGGCAGATTGGGGCTGGGTGGAGCAGTTGAGATCCCAGGAGTTTGCAGAAATCCTGCTCAGCTCAAGCTTGGGAAGGAGCCAGAGTGGAAAGTGGAGTGGAGCAGAGCAGCTTTGGAAATGTGGAGCTGTGTGCCTAAACTTGGGAGTTCATGGAAGCTGTATCATTCTCTTCCCTTCCTCCAGACTTTTGCATATTTTCTGCAAAAATTCTGGAAGCAGAGAACAAGGAAAATCCCCTAAACTTCCAATCAGCTCAGGAATTTATCCTGCAGACTCATTTCCCCTGTGGTTTTGGGCTAATATTGACCAAGTCCACTGAGCCTTTATGTAACACAACTTGAATTTTGGCAATTGCTGGCAAAACCAGTTCTTATCACCCTGGACAACTGACTTTTGAATTTATTTTTTATTTTCCTCAATAGGAATTTTGGGCTCCAGATTATTTGTGTGTCCCTCTAATCCTGGAATACTTAGAACCCGTTTCTTCTTGGATGTTGTGAACAGTGGGCAACACTTAAAGTGTGACTGTCACCAAATTTTGCTCAAAGGGGCCCCAAATCTTTGTTATCTTCAAGAAGGAAGGCAAGAACATTAAAAGTAATTATCCAGTGCCTGCTACTTGTTAATTACTTGTCAGTTCATTATTTGAGGCTACACTCAGAGTATATCCTGGACAGTAGCCTACAGGTTCTGAATCTCATTTTATTAGTGTCTTTGAAGCACTCTATTACCTATTTAAAAATACTTCCAAATGTAATTATTTTAATGATTTTTAATCCTACAGGATGCATTGCTAATTATTACTGATATTATAAATTTATTTTATTGTATGGGGTGGGTTTTGCCTGACGAGGTTCGGGGTTTTAATTAAAAGTTCTAATGGATTTATTACTGATAGCTTTGGGCTTTATTAACTGGAATGCTAATCACCTTTTCTGCCCAGTAGTTTCTGTGGGAGATGTGGGCAAGCAGAGAAATTATTCAGTCCCTTTCAACTGGCTGGAATGGGATGATTTACACCTTGCAGAGGAGGCTGAGACCTGTCATGGATTGTACCACGGAATTGGTGTTGGACAATCAAGGCTCTCATGCAGAATTTGTCCTCTACAATGAATAATTCCATCAGCCAGGATGGGACAAACTGATGTGACATTGCAAACTTCTATTTATCAATATGAGTTTACTCCAAAAGTGACCAAACTCCCAGAAAACTTCTGCCCAGTGGAGGTCCTGGAAACATGGAAAGAATTTGAAATATATGGGAAATGAGGAGGGGAAGGGGGAGAGGGATCTGAAAGCTGAGAACCAGAGTTGAGGAGGTGGATCCAAAAGTGCTCAGGAGCACCAGGAGTGGGGCTGGCTGGAAGGGGTGCAGGGGTGCTGGAGGGTGTGGGAAGCAGGAATTTGGGTGCAACAGGGCACTGGGACATTGGGGTTTTTTTCCAGGTCCTCCCTTGCACATTGGACATCACAAATCATTCGTATCTTACAGTGTTATTTGTCAAATCCATATATTAGGTAATTTATTAAATAGATCTGTTAGAACTCTCCTAACACCCCTGGCTGTGCTCTGAGCTATAAAAGATTCTGTGTTCAAAGCTGTGCAGATCATTTTCGAGCTCTCCCATTGCTCTGCTGGCTTTGCTCATTAAGAGGACGACTTAATTAAACCCTTTCCTACCAGCAAAGCTGTGTCCAGGAGAAGGTTTGTAACCAAGCGTGGGGAAAGCTGGAACTGGGGCAGAGCTGGGGATGTGGGCATGAGGTGAGAAGGGCAGAGGTACCAGCTTAAGGTTTACTTGGAAAGGTTGGAAGTCACTGTGCAGCTTTGCATGGGACACTTGGGGAAACCAGGGGCACAGAGCAGTCCCTGACACCGCTGAGAAAAGCAGGAGTCACTGGAATATTATTCACTCTGGAGATGGGAATGTTTTAGCAGCCTGCAGGCATCTGGTTATAGTCAATGTGTCCACTCCTGAGGCCTTTAGAGCACCCAGACATCCTACAGCTCTTCCCATTCTTTCACCTCTTATGTACATTCCCAGGATGAAAATGCTCCGAAAGAAATGCTGGGAATTTGGACGTTTCGCCACATTGCACAACAAGGATGATTAAAAAAATCCCTGACAAACCCAAACAGAGAAAAAATTTACTTTATTAAGATACATTTTGAAGCCTTCTGATAATGCTGTGATTTAAAGGAGCCCAAGATATTTAAATGTCTGAATTATATTGAGTATTCCTCGGAAAAAGAGGCGTAAGCACTGTCCTTGGAAAATTGGAGAAGGGATGGGATAATATGGGTTAGCCTGGCTCTTACCTTCCCTGCTTCACTGCTGTTGTGGTGTTTTCTTATCACCTCTTACCTGAGATAAAGCCCAGAACCTGCATCTGAATTCAGGAATAAACCAAAAAGAACGCCCTACACGAGGCAAGATCTGTGCTGACAGAAGAATTCTGAGGTAAAAACTGATATTTCCTGCACTTTGCTCTAACGCTGCGAGCCAATTGAACAGAAAGTTTGCTCCTGTAAACCAATTTACTGATTAAAAACAGCCCACTCTGCTCATCACCTCCATCAGGGCGTCTTGAACTCCTGTGCTGACTTCTCCAGACAAATGCAAAGTGACATCTCCAAGCAAGAGCAGCTATTACTGGCACTCAGCACTTAATGCACTGACCCGGCCTTCCCTCCGTGACCTTGGCACCAGCAGGGAGATTAGGAGTGGGAGCGTCTCCCTGGGATGTTTATTTCCTTAGAAATAGCCAGGCTGGGAAATTTAAATGAAACAAAAAACCCTGAAAATGACGAGCTGTGAAGTGAAAATGAAACAATTTGCTGTCGTGTCTTGCAGCCAGAAATTGCAAACCCCCACCTGTGTGGCTGCTACAGACAACAGAAGGAAATATTTCACTAAAAACCACAAAATTGAGGCCAAATAAATGCGGGAACCAAGTTTATTTCTTTTCAAGCAACTCCATCCAAAGTTTGAAAGGGATAATCAGAAAATAAAGTTGTGTTTACATGGTTGAAGCCTCAGTGCAAGGATTTCTGAAGCTGTGAAGTGCTGCTGCACCACAGAATGTTCTGATTGCACCAACCTCCCCTATGAGTCTCTTTCCAGTAATCAGGAAAGCAAATTTCCTCGGGAGCCAGTGGGAGAAGTGAATTTATAGTTATTCCCTGCCAGCTGCTTAAAAAGCTGCCAGCTAATCTGTTTCCCTGCTTTTTTTCTGTGTCAAAGTTGAGATCTATCTTGATTTGAGCTGAATTCTTTGTGGAAAAGCTTGGTGATTGCTGGTGTTTTCCTGCTGGAAAAAAACCCCTCCCCTTGACAGAAAACTTCTGAGACCATTTTTTATTTACACACAATTTGTAGTGGAGCTGAGAGTGCTGGGAGAGCGAGAATGGGAGAATTACTGAGAATTCACACTGACCACTTGTTCAAGGCACGACAATCACTGGGCTTTGTGGATTTTAATACAAAAAATAAATTCTGTTTGGTGGAGTTTTACTCCATTCCACTGGGGAACATCACAACTGTGAGCTGTGCTGTAACACTGTACCTGGTGTATGAGCAACATAAACTGTCTGGAATATGGATTCAATCAGCTCCATCAGGATTTCCTTTCCCTAACAGTGGGATGATCACTCCCAGAGGAATTCTCCCCTCGTTGAGGTCCTTTGTTTTCACTTCTTGCACAACTTTGCTTCCATTTCTGCGTGTTCTGCGCCGTCTTCTCGAATTTTCTTCTGTCCTCACATTCTTACAATCTCTTTTTCTCGTGAATGGTGCCTCTGATATTGATTCACCTGATGTTTCTGAGATTTGCCCCATCCCTGGAAGTGTCCCAGGCCAGGTTGGAAGGGGCTTGGAGCACCCTGGGATAGTAGAAGGTGTCCCTGCCCATGGCAGGAATGGGATGGGATGGGATTTAAGGCCCTTTCCAATCCAAATCACTCCAGGATTCCGTGATCTTGCCACTTTGTGTGTCAAACAGCTTTCCTTCTTCTTATGGAAAAGGTGAATTTGGGACAAATTCTGGAAGCCATCGGTGCTTGGCAGAGTCAGGAAATAGCTATTCCCTTCCCAGTTTGTCCCAGACTTCCTCTGTAATCCAAAAAAAGGCTTTATGGCTTTCACTACACAGCAGAGAGAAACAGAAAGGGTTTTTTTAATTGTACCTGTTAGAGTATTTAGGAATAATTATTGCAAATCTGTAAATGTCAGGAAGGCAAGGATGGGTAGAAGCCACATGAAAGGTTTATCTTTCACTCCAGTGAGCAGCACCAGTCAGGAATATCACAAGCAAGTGGGAAGCATTGTGGCAGAATAAATAATTGTACAGCACAATATTCCTTCATCCCCCAGAAATCCATCTGTGTTTTCCCTGCGTGTTCCACACATCTGAACACCATTCCAGGGAAAGGGCAGCTTGTACAGTTCCAGCCCTGCAGCTGATGGCTCCCCTGGGAGCAATCCCCAGTGTTGGGTTTGGCACAGCCTTATCCTGACAGGCAGAGTTTTCAGCAGGAATTTTTTGCAAGGTTAATTTTCCGAGTCGTTATTATTCGTTAATATCTTCCTCCTAAAAAAATGGGTCTTTAAAAATTCCACAGAAAGTATCCCGGGCAAACGAATGGTTTCTGCTCAAACTTCTACCTCGAGGTTTTTAAACAGTTTCAAGGAGTAGGTGGTAAAGTCATTAGCAGATCATAATCACTGCTTTGGTATTTGCTTCAGAAATTCAAAATACAAAGCAATCTGCACAGCATCTCTCAGGATCAGGTGTATTTTCTTTTTGGGACTGTTGCCTGGATCTGTGGATGTTCCTCATTTTTGATCCCATCCTTACAGGTGTACTGTGCTGCTGTCTGGAAATGACATCTTTTGGAGTCATTTTTGCAATACTGTTCCAGTTCTGAGTGGGTGATTTCGGTTTGCTCCATGTCTGGGACACAGAAGAGCAGCCTGGCCCTGAGTTACACAAAATCCTTTGGGAAATACTCACACAGAACAGCTCTGTTATTTCAGGCATTTATCAACATCCCTGATTTCTCCAAACTCCACACCAGCAGTCCCTTTCCCAGTGCTGAAATAAAAGGTTATTCAGCAGGAAACATGAGAGTTGAAAGTATAAAAAAAATGAGATTATCTTACCTGATAAACTGGGCCTGATTTGACTGATTTCAATACCAAAACTGTAGGTTAATAATTTGATTGTTGGTTGCAGCATCCAACAGCACCGGATGTGGAGAGAGCTGTTGTTTAAACAATAATATTTGGAAACATTGCTGCTCAATATTTAGGAAATCCATTCCTACCCACAAATAATCCTGATCCAAACCCTCCTCTGCCAAACCTGTTGATTTTGAGGTCATGGTTGCAAGTCCTTCCCTTCAGCCTTGGCTGGGGCCTCTTGTGCAACTTCCTCCCTGTAAGAGTCAAGGAATTTCACCTTTCCCAACCCTTTCTGGGCAGAGTTTGCACATCCCCACACGTACCCATGGTTAATAAAGCACATTTATTCCTCAGCTGACAATTCTTCACATCAGACACATTCTGAGTCGTGGCAGAGGCTTCCAAGGCAGCATTCCTTTTGTTAAAAGCCTCAATCATATCTGGTGTTATTAAGGATGATAATTACCTCTGGAGGGTTGGAGCAGTGCTACTGCTGCAGAAATTTAAGGTGTGTTTTGCTGCTTCGATTCTGATTTGATTTTCAGTTGTTTAGATTTAGATTTAGGTGTGAAAGTGGGGATTAAAGCTGCAGTGACCCAATTATAGTTATTGCAACTGTTAATCACCAGTGATTTAAAGATATTTAAAGGCAGTTGGTAGTTGGGGAAATGAATAAAATATTGTCATTGACAATTCATCATTTCAGTCTTCAATGGTCTTCATAAAAATCAACAGTTGGCAATTTTTAAAAGATGTTTGAGATTGTTCTTTTTCTGCTCAGGCAGCCACTGCAGCTCTGCTCTTTGTGGGAGCAATATTCCTAATGAATTGTTAAGGAATCTGTGGAATCACATCCATGTTTATCATGGCCATGTGACCACGGGTCCATGTGACAAAACCTCCTTCAACTTTTCCACTGAGCTGCCCTCCCACTGCAGAGGTGGCCTCTGGAATGGGCCTGGATGTGGGAGCCCATGGGCCTGATCCACGTTCCTGTTCCTCATCTTTGCAGGGAATTACAGTGATTTAAATGGCAGCAGAGTTATTTTACTTCTGATCGTTTTAGGCAAAGCATCCAGTTAATGTGCTTATCCAGCAGGGTTGGCTATTCCATTCATCCAAAGGGACATTCCAGAGGAATAAGGCTGCAAGTTTTAAACTGGGGATGGTTTCATGCTCCAGGCAGCAGGTTGGATTTCCCAGACGGACATGTAGACTCTCTGGAACCACAGGTTCAGGTCCTGGCAGCCAGCCCTGCCTGGGCACACACGTGACATTCCTCTGGTCCCCTGTGCTGAAATCCCACACACTCAGGGGGGAATAAACAATTCCATCCCCTGCCAGGGATGGGCACTGACAGTGACTTCCTAAGGCTCTGGAATTGTCCCTGCTCCTGTTTGAACAGTGAGAGGAGAAGAGAAACCCTAGGTTAGCCAGGCTGGTGGAACATACATGCAGAACCTCCCTCCCTTCCCCCAAAATCTGCAAAATATTGTCAGAAAACAGAGGTTTTGCTCCAGAACTGAATATCTCTGAGTTTGGGAAAAAGAATGTGGGAGTTGAGGTGTTACCTGACCTCAGCCTGCTCATCCAGGTGCTTGTTGAGCTGCACTTGATTGTTTGGTGAGGTCTTAATTACAGAAGTTGTGTATAGAGGTCAAACAGACAGAGAGACAGCTCTGGGAGACCTTGCTGGGATCTCTGAGGATTTAAAGGGGGCTGATAAAAAAGTGGGACAGTGATTTTTACACAGGCAGGCAGTGACAGGACACAGGGAATGGCTTCCCACTGCCAGAGGGCAGGGATGGATGGGATATTGGGAAGGAATTCCTGGCTGGGAGGGTGGGGAGGGCCTGGCACAGGGTGCCCAGAACAGCTGTGGCTGCCCCTGGATCCCTGGAAGTGTCCAAGGCCAGGCTGGACACTGGGGCTTGGAGCACCTTGGGGTAGTGGGAGGTGACCCTGCCAGGGCAGGGGTGGCACTGGATGAGTTTTAAGATCCCTTCCCAACCCAAACCAGTCTGGGATTCTTTGAAAGAAACCCCTCTGTCCCAGCTGAGCAACTGCTCAGAAATTCTCACAAAAATGGGATCCCAACACCTTGGCAGAGGATCCTTTTTGGGGTAAATATTTTGACAGAGAAATTAAGTATCACGTTTGATGAATAGAGTGGGATTCCTGCACTGCCCGGGTGACATTTCATAAACAGCCCAGGTATTGATTTTAATCTCCTTTGCCTCAGAGCTTTGAAAGAAAATAGGAAGAGCTGTGCAGAAACGCAGGGCCAGCCCTGCCCTGTGTTGTGGAGGGACAAGGAGCAGTATTCCCTGGCCAGCGAGGTGGGAATGCTCCGGGATCTCTGCCCTTTGGCTGAACGGCTCCATTCACCCCGGAGCTGACTGACACCCAGGCGGAGCCTGCCTGCGGTTATCAGCTCTGTGCGCGAGTGCTGAGCAGACACCTCAGCAATAGTTTCACAGATCAGATATGTTCCTTTCCAGGAGGATTCTGACAGACTAAACCAAGACAATCTTTTAACCCTGCCCCATCCCTGCTTGCTGCTAAAACCCTGTGTGAGTAGGATCTGCAGTGGGAGAGCTCCTCGAGGCATCATCCGCTTCCAATAAAAGCTGAACTGTAGCTGTCCTAAAGACTGGGGACAATTATTATTAACCATTTTGGATAACTATGAGGGGAAAAAAGCTCCAAACCTCAGAGATTGTTTAAGATTTCCACAAAGAGGATAAAATGTATTTTTAAATTTAATTTTTGGGGGTTTTTATGTATCACAGAGCAGGACTCTAATACTGACTGGCACAGTTTTCCCTGTGTATCCTGGAGATAGTTGAAGGTCTGAGTGAACATTGATGAGCCTGAAACACATCAGTGGATTGAGCAATGAGTAAAGGATTAAAAAAGTCTGTATGTGACAGCAGCAGCTTTCCAAGGAAATAGAATTTTAACAACTGTTGCTCTTGTGCAGGTGGTGTTAATTTAGCCTCAAAATGCTGTCCCGAGGGGTGTGGCTGATCTCCGAGGGGCTTGGGGAAGTCCTACAAGTTTGCTCCATGGAGCAATCCTTTTGAATTAGATTTTTGCTGGAATATTGGAAGGGGAATGGGCAAAAATCATTTCTGCTGTAGTTTAATTTGTAAGGATCCCCTCCCACCGCGAGTCCCTTGTAGGAACTCCAGCGACACAGCCAGAGCAGGAATGGTGCAAGGAGATAAAACAGCACCAGGTGACCATTTCTAAATGGACAATAGAATAAAAACGAGTCTGGAATGAAAGAATAATCTCATTAATGTAGGAGGTGTTTAGCAGCATGGTGGCAATCATTCCCACGATTCCATAACGTCAGAAATGCAGCTGTGATATCCAACTCTGCTCCAAGTGATCCTCAGACATGACCAAGTGTAAGTCCTTGCAGGTTTTCTTACATTCTGAAAAGTTTATTTCGTTCCTACAGATACATTTTTGAGAGAGTTTCATGCACAGCGAGAAAAAAAAAGTAATTTTTTTAGAAAAAGCAATTTTACCTTTTTACTAATCCAGTAATAATCCAGGTTTTTAGATTATTGCTCCTGCTCTTCCCTGAAATGAAAATTAAACAAACTCCAGCCTAACTAGAATGGGTTGCACAAAAAGTAAAAACCTGAGGAGAAGGAAAAGCTATTAAGAGATTTAAGCACACAAGGAACAAGACCTTTTAGAGGAGATTAAAGTGTGTGACAAGCATTAGTATTTCAAGGTGCTGCGATCTCCTCCTGGATTGATGTGCCTCAGAACGAGATGAGGCACATTAAAAGCTGAAATCATTCAAGCTGGTGTGAGACTGAATAGGAGCAATTACCAAATAGTCAGGCATTAAATAAAATGTGTGATTTTGGGAAGCTGCAGCACAGGAGCCTCTGTGTGATCAAACACTGTGGCTCCAAACCTCTCCCTTGAAATCCAAACTTCAGGAGACGATGCTTCTTGGGGAAACTGGGAAGGAACAGTTCCAATTTGGATGTTGCTGTCTGGCACTTGGTGTGGTGAGAAAGCATTTCTGACTAAGAGAGATTAATTAACGTGGTTAATCAGCATTTAAAGGGCAGCAGGTGCAGGTGGGAGTGGTGTAAACGTGCCCAGGTACCTCTGGGTGCTGGTGGGGAGCGAGGACTGACCCACAGTCTCCATTAGGAGGCTTTTTCTGCATTAAAGAGCCTTATTCCCCCTGAGCATTAAAGCAGAATCCTCTTAGGCCCCGTTCAAACAGTTTGTCTGGGCTGTAAGTCGGGCACAGCAGTTTTCCAGGGGGGTTTAGCCTAAAGTGTGGCCAACTGGGATTAAACAGCAAGCCCAGCTTGCCACTGCTGGGGCTTACTGGGGATCCAGGGCTGGGGAGCTTCCAAAGTGAGGTGAGAAAGCAGAAAAACCACATTGAAAAGGTGTTTGTGAAGAGCTGTAAACGAAGCACTGACTTATTGGCAGTGAGAGGAATCATTTTTCTCAGCCTTGTTTCTGTTTCTCCCAATAATCCTAGAAAAAGCAGGTCCCTGGGAGAAGTGGGAGTTTTCCTGCCTGTGGATTGATTTGCTTTCACTGAACTCAGCTAAAGTTTTGTCCCTGAACTAAGAAGGAGGCTCAAAGACTGTAAAATCCTATAAACTCATTAAAAAGATACAAACCTGGGTGTGTATTTGCATTGGAACTTTAAAAAGAAGAATTTGGCTCATTAAAACTGCTGGAAACTTCACTTATGAAATGAAAGCAAATGGTTTTGGTGAAATAAACGCTTTGAAACCTTGGAAACATCAACCTCAAAGTCCTTTTTGCTGGTTTTGGTTTCAAACTGAGGAGCATTTCAGTCTGAGTTTCAAAAGGAATTCAGTTCTGGAGTGACCTGGGGGTGGATGAAGTTTGTTTCCCATATCTTTTCCCTTATTACTCTCTGTGCTCCTTTCATTTTGGGCACCATGACCAAGCTCATTTTCTTGGTCAAACGTTCCAGAAATTGGCTCAGCAGCTGTGCAAGTTTGTTCTTTACTTGTTTCACCTGAGCTGGTAACTTGGCCATTAAATTCCACCCCTACCCACAGGTTCCTCACCATTTAATGACCTAATAAAAAAGGGGGAAAAAAGAAAACACTGGTTTGTTTAGTAGGGTTAAATATATATATATTTTATTATATTTTATTATTGTTTCAGCCTGGTGGCTTCCCAGGGAGCCTAAAGAAAACCAGCACAAGCTGTCAGTGACATTTGAGAGCTTGCTATGTCCTGTTAATGAGAATTGTGCCCTAAATCTGCCTTTTTTTCGGTGGCTACACTTAAAAATACCAGAGAGTGTCTCAGGACATTGGTGTGGCTTTAATTGCAGCATGTTTATCATAGCTGAGTAATCACAGAAGCAGCAACAAATCCAGGGCTGCTCAGAGCCCAAGCAGCATCAGTTTTCCCAGGAATTATTGACTGAGCAGCCAGAGTTGAACACATGAGGGATTTTCCTGCAAGGACTTTTGGATATATTATAATGTATACAATATATTGATAATAATAATGGTAATAAAAATAACCCCCCAAATTAAACACAGTTATTTACAGCTGTACTCAGGAAGTTGCTCATGAGTATCCCACCAACATCTGGAATATTTTCTCATTTTAGCTAAACCCAGCTTACTGAATTTCCTATTCTTTGGTGCTAAACTGAAGCTATAAACTCCCATCCCTAATAGAATTTACTGATTAAAAATCTCAGTCATGATTCTGACTTTTATTTCCAAAGGCTGTTTCAGAAACCTGGGGTAGAATTGTTTGTGGTGTTTGGGTTGCAGTTGGAAATTAAGAATTTTTATTTGTTGAATAATGGTGTTTTAACAATCTTTTCTGAATATTTTACTGATGCTGGATATGGGGTGGTGTTTAAATCAGATTCAATTCACAGGTTGGATACTTTTCCTGGACAGCTGGCCCAGAGTCAGATTTTAGTTCTATTTTCTCATAGGAAACATAGAAAATTTGTTCAAACTAAAATTTGTTGCTGGCTTCTGTTCATGCCCCTTTTAGCAGGAAAAACTTTTAATATTTCTCTAGCAGAGTTTCACTGCCAGGAGAAGGAATCATTAAAGGCTACAATCCATGAGAAAGTTTTCAAAACATTGGAGATCGACTTTTGGGAAAGTAATTGATTATAATTCGTTTTTTCTGTTACGTTTCTACGATATATAAACTTCAAACTTTCATGTTGGAAAATTCACTTGTGGAATTATAAATGAAATTTTTGTTGCTGTGTCTTGTGAATGTCTTGTAAAACAGGGATGGACAGTGGGATGTGCTGGTGGAGGTGGTGTCAGGATTTGCTGAATTTTGCTGTTATCAGAAAACATTTACAAGACACAACTGTGTTTTTGTTTTTACCGAACTACTGGCTCAGCCTCACACTGCTGAGATAGAAAGTTTTGTGTTACATTGCAATACACTAAATTATAAATTATTTTTAAGCCCAGTAAAGTCACCACAGAGGGATGAGAAGTGGTGTTGCTGTGGAGTTCCAGAGCAGCTTCAAGAAATCCTTGAGGTGTCTTTACTCCTCTGTTTTATGTCAAAAACCAAACCATTATTATTCATATGCAAAGAAAGGAGAATAATTTTCCTCCTCCCAAGCCCCAGAATTACTCCTGGCAATTTTAGTGCTCTCACCCGTGACCTTTCTAAACAGTGCAAGGTTGGTCTTGTTTGTTTTCTTGGGAGTTGCCTTTTTAAAATCAAATATTAAATTTCAATTGCTCCGGACCAGCAGGCTGTATGCAGAGGAAGTTACAGGAACATAATAACAATAATATTACATTGATATGTTAGTGCTTTATCACTAAAACACTGATAAATTTGCCCACCACTCCAAAAACATAGAGCTGTACATGACCTTCAGTTGTAGCCAAAGGGACAGAATGCAAACACACTGTAAATAGAAAGTAAAAAATAAAAATAAAATATAATACAAAGTAAAATATAAAATATAAAGTAAAAATAAAAATACTGAGTATTTATTCTCACATATTTCTTTAATTATGGATTAATTTCAGAATCTGAGGGGAAGAAAAGGATGTAATTGTGTTATTTCTTTGGCATTCTGTTATTTGTTATTGGGTGTTGTTTCTTTGGCAATTTTAATGGAGCTCTTGAAAAAGAAAAGAAACAAAATCCTGTGTTTGAATCCTGCCTTTCTGCTTTGATCTAGCACGAAGTGAGCAGACAAACTCTCGGAGTTATTATGGAAGTAGGTTGAGCCTGTGTGCGAAATCCGAGAGGAAAACTCCTTCATTTCATAGCGGGATGCATTAACTCCAGAGGTGTTCCCAAAATACCTGCTTTTCAAAGAAGGAATAAATAAATAAACAGAGAAAACTGCAGGCACTCCAGGTTTGCTGAGGATGATGCATCTGTGTATTTCTGGAGTGATTCCACACAGGGATTCCGTACAATCCATTCTCTGTAATTAATAATATCAATATGCTATCAATCAATAACTTTGATTCGTTTTTCTGCAATCATCCCTAATGCCAGCATTTGAATAAAAGACTTTCTTTAGTGTTATTGGAAAAAACCCTCATTTATAAATTAGAGAATTTAGAGAGACAATCCAGGCCGGGCTCCTTGGAACTGTGTGAGCGGAGGAGTCCGTCAGGAACTGCCGGGGCCGTGTTTGGGAGGGACACTCGGGAATCCCGGAGGAGCTGCAGCCCCACACGCTCCGTGAGCAGCCTGGGAAGGGAACTGCCGGCACAGGAACCGGCTCTGGTTTTTAATTCCCTCTGTGCTCAGGGAAAAAGGTGTTCCTGTGTTCCCGTAAACAAACCCGGCTGCATCCAAGGGGGAGCTGCCTCCGTGAGCTCTCGGGATCGGGGAAAACCTAAAGACTCCCCAGTCTCAGCTCAGCCAAGGCAGCTGAAAGGGCAGGAGGGACTTTCATGTGTGTGCTCAGCTGATTTGGGATATTCATCCTTCGCTGGTGCTCGCTGTGGGCCCGAACCCAGGCACAGAAGGTGCAGCAGGGCCTTTTCGCCGCCGTGGCTCCCGGCTCCGGAGCGGCTGGAAGCTGACCTGGGATTGTGCCCCCCACTTCTGCTGCTCCCGGCCTCTCCTGCGTGCTCCGGGCTATGGTTCCTCCATAGCAGCTCCTGCGCTCTGCAGGCGCTCCAGAGGAGCTCCTTGCAGCATCTCCGAGCCCAGAGGGATGCGGTGGGAGCCGCACGAGCTCCTGCTGCTGTGGAGGACAGGGAGGATGGGACAAAGCCCGGCAGGAGCAGGGCTGGGCTCTCCCCACCGATGGATGCCACGGAGCTGGCGCTGCCAGGGAGAGCGGGATTGTCCTGCTGATCTGTTCAGCCACGGAAAGCAGAGCACACCGCAGTCACCCTTTGGTTATCGGCCCTGCCGGCCGAGCTCATGACATCCCACACCGCCAGGAGCACCAATCCCACCTCCTCTGGAGCTTCCCCCCAAACTGCAGCAATCCAGTTCGGATGGAAGCACACTTATGCCTTTGGAAACAAACACATTTTCCACGTGATTTTTTAATTCTAACTCAAGCTCCTT
This sequence comes from Ifrita kowaldi, assembly GCA_013398055.1. Taxonomy (NCBI): domain Eukaryota; kingdom Metazoa; phylum Chordata; class Aves; order Passeriformes; family Cinclosomatidae; genus Ifrita; species Ifrita kowaldi. The sequence goes on from VZRS01009216.1 coordinate 41,486, forward strand.
CCTGGAATCCTCTCCACAGCTGTGGACGAGGTTATCAGCTCTCTCCAATCCATACAGACTTGTGGTGGAGAAGGATCCACAGCTCCTTGGCTCCTGGGGGGAAACTTCTCAGGGCAACCTCTGGCTGTTAGAATTCCGGGAGAGGTGGCTGCTCCTCTCGTCTCTCAGCATCGGGGACTTTACGCTAAGTCAGTGTTCCCTGCAAAGCCACTGGCTTTATCCAGCAGCCGCAGTGGGATCCAAACAGAACAATAGTGATGAATGACAGTGATCCAGCCTGGAGGAGGCTCCAGGGAGACCTTGGAGCACCTTCCAGTGGCTAAAGACGCTCCAGGAGAGCAGGAAAGGGATTTTGAGAAAGTCCCTAACACTAACCTTGGAGGGACAGGACACAGGGAAATGGCCTCCCACTGAGAGAGGGCAGGGATGGATGGGATATTGGGAAGGAATTCCTGGCTGGGATGGTGAGGAGGGGCTGGGCTGGAATTCCCAGAGAAGCTGAGGCTGCCCCTGGACCCCTGGAAGTGTCCAAGGCCGGGCTGGACGGGGCTTGGAGCAACCTGAGAGGGAAGATGTGTGCTAATGTCTTTACAAACAATTCGATGGGTGTTAACGTCCTTGCAATGGGTCTGAATGTCTGCACCAGCTTCAAGCAGCAGGTTTGTCACAGAGCCCAGGCAGTCTGGCTCCTGAAACAGACAAGTGGGGTCTGCACAAGGCTGAACTTCTGAACTTTGGGGTAAAATGACAGATTCAGGGGTAGGCGGTTCGGGAAGGCTGCACCTTCCTGTGCCTCAGCCAATGGGGAAAGGAAGAGGGCAACGTGCGGCCCGGAGTTCGGGATAAAAGGAGGCGGCGCCCTCCGAAACCTCGAGAGAAAACCTCTCGATCTGCGCTCGGGTGAATTCTCTCCCCTTATTCAAATAAAGTTGCAGGGCTCCTCTGTCTCCTTTATGGACACTGGCTTTTCATGGCGTGATTTTCCGTACAACTGGGGACTTATCCAGGATCCTTCGCCCTCCTGGGACCGGCACACGGCAAGGGCAGCTGGAGGAGATCCTCACCCGGTTTTTCGGTGAGCAGCTCCCTCCGGCTCTGGCCGGTACCGGGCATTGATTGGTACCGGAGACTGCCCAGGAGACGGACGAGAGGCGGACCAGGGGGGTCCATGAAGAGCCCATAGGAAAGGACCACTGGACATGGATGCCCGGAGGGAGCAGTAAGGGAAAGTCGGGAAGGGTCTCAGCAAATCTCACCGGTGAGTACAACTGCGGGGAGTAAAACATGGCAGGACGCCCAGGGTGGGCAACAAAGGGAAGTAGAAAAAGGGTCTCGACTACAGGGATGGCGATCCCGAAACACCTCCGAAGGGTCCTTCGGGAGAACATCGAGGTGGTTTGCACATTCTCCCGGAGGTAATTAAGGACGTGGACCCCCAGAGGGGGCAATAAGAGGTGCCGAGAAAGGGTCTCGGCAGCCCACGGCCAGAGCGGGCAATGTGGTGTTGGTTTGGGAAAGGATTGGTTGAAGGGCAGTGTTGGGAGATATGGTGAAGGCAAACAGCAACGGGAGGCTATGTGATAAGGAAAGAAAGGAGAAACAGGGAGGACTGGGAAGTTCTCCGCCTTATCTTCAAAATCTGCAGTCTAATTCAGGGCCGCCTGCAAGTCTTTTGTATTCCCGGTTTCCAGGAGAGGGAAAACCGGGAGGTATTGTGCCTACAGCCGCACCCCACCGGGGGCCATTATGGAGCCAGGGTGGAGGATTTGGGTTTTAAGGGGGTTTCTCTATGGTGGCAATGCCGAGGTCAGGTGCGAAATGCAGGACCGGCAGCACGGGCTGGAGACCCGTGGGGAGGTGCGGGACCGAGCTGCGGGACAGCCGGGCTCTGCTCCGGGCGGCCACCCGGACAGCGGCTGGGAAGGAATGTGTGAATGTGCCATTTGCAACAAAGGGAACATCAGAAATGGACTGCTCAGGGTGTCAGGATCTCCGGTTCTACCGGGGGCTCAGCACGCTGCAGCCCTCGCTGGACCGAGACACAACAATTCCATGGGTGAAGGGATGGGTGTTACCGCCCTGGAAGTGGGTCTGAATGTCTCTGCTGACTTCGGGCAGCGGCTTTGGTGCAGCGCCCAGACAGCCGCGGCTCCCGGAACAGACAAGGGGCTGCACAAGGCTGAGCTTCTGGCCTTTGGGCAGCACGTTTTTTGCAGAGCCCAGGCAGTCTGGCTCCTGAAACAGACAAATGGGGTCTGCACAAGGCTGAACTTCTGAACTTTGGGGTAAAACGCCAGGTTCAAGGGGGATATGGGGCAGGCGGTTCGGGAAGGCGGCACCTTCTTGGTACCTAAGCAATGGGGAAGGGAAGAGGGCAACGTGCGGCCGGGAGTTTGGGATAAAAGGAGGCTGCGCCCTCCGAAACCTCGGGAGAGAAAACCCCACGGGTGTGTGCCCCAGTGGAATCTCTCCCTTTATTCGAATAAAGTTGCAGGGCTCCTCTGTCTCCTTTATGGACACCGGCTTTTCATAGAGGGATTTCCCGTACAATGGGATAGGGGAAGGTGTCTCTGCCATGGCAGGGGTGGAATTGATGAGCTTTCAGGTCCCTTCCAACCCAACCCATTCTGGGATTCTGTGATTCCATGATCCTCCTCTCATTCTCATTTCTGCCTGAAAGGGATTCAGATTCCAGAGAAGCTGTGTGATGGAATTCGTGTGGAGTATGAAAGCAGAATGTAGGAAGCTGCGGAACAGAGAAAAGCTGTATTATATGAAAAGCTCCAGAGTATAAATTTAAAAACTGTACAAAATCTTTATTTATAGATTTCGGTTTTAGTCATCCAACTCTTTAAGGCTGCAGACAACAAGACAGTTGAGATTGCTCTAGGAAAATGCTCCAAACACACCCAGCTCTTTATATATAGCAGATGGCTCTAAATAACTCTATTTAGGAATTATTTTTATTTGTTACCAATTACTAAATATGTTATTAAGTTGCTTTGTTGCAGCCTGGTTTGCAGTCGTTAACCTGAGTGTGGTGAAGCCAGAATGGGAACTTCCTTATTAAATTGCAGTTCATGGGAACAGAGAATCCCAGAATGCTTGGGATGGAAGGGACCTTAAAGCCCATCCCATTCCACCCCTGCCATGGGCAGGGACACCTCCCACTGTCCCAGGGTGCTCCAACCTGGCCTTGGACACTTCCAGGGATCCAAGGGCAGCCACAGCTGCTCTGGTCATCAGTTTCATTTTTAATGATTTTTTTGCTTTCAGCTGTACTTTTATTTTCCTTCATTCTGTCAAAATCCAAGTGGGAACACAGATGTGGTTTAGAGAAATCAGATCAACGAATGGCTGAAAGTAGATGTTTGGTGTTCTGTAATTTAAATATTCCCCAGCAACTTATAGCAGACCCCACTTTGTCCTCCTGACCAGGAATCTCCATTTTTTCATATTTTCCATATGCAAATACTTCTTGCCTCAGTTTCTGGCGCTGTCCTTACTTGTGATGGTGACAGTGACATCCTGTCCCCCTTGCAAGGACCTCATCCCCGTGTCTGTGTGTATATTCCCAATAAATACAGCTCAATCCCTGCTGCTGGGTTTGTGGGTTTTTGCTTTGAGGAAAAAAGTCTTGGATATAGATCGGCGTGTTTCGAACAAGTTGTAAACAGGCACGGCGTCTTTTCAAGTAACTGGGGCAGAAATAATGATTCATAAACTTCAGTAAATATGGACTTGGATAATTTTAAACCTTTCAAGGACTATTTGTGTCTTTGTGCATGCGGGGTATTTGGAAATGAACCCCTCGCAGTATGAAAAAAGGGTGACAAAAAGGTCTGCATTTCATCTTCACCCCTCCAAGTCCCTCTGTACCACTGAAGTGAAAGAAAATTCCAGAGATAAATATTCAAGGAGCAGGCTGACAACGATAATGAAGTTGTGGGCTATGACTGGAGAATAATGACATTTCTTGAAATGGCTTTGTGAAAGAAGAGGCAAAATGTGTCTGGTTGTTGACAGAAAGAACATAAAAGAGATGAGCTTGAGACCAGTAATTTTTTAATATGTACGGCATGGGTGTTTTATAACAAAATAGCATTATACTAAGTATTTAAATTAAATACAAAAAGTACATTATTAGATGAAAAAACCTCTATCTGATGCTTGAACGTTTCTAAATCTTTTCAAATCCTGATTCTCTTCTGTCATCTGTGATGTTTTCTGAGGAGGAATTGTCCCCACAGAACAAAAGGGAGCAGAGGAAATGCATTATTTATAAAGGTTGTTCATTATAATGATTCTGGGGAGAAAACATTAACGCAGTGAGAGGTCCTGACTGCACCGGATTAGGGAAAGGGCAAGTGGCAGGATGGCAGCTCTGAACTTTGAACAGCACCTTCCACTTTATATTTGCAGTTGGGAGCTCTCTGCCTTCTGAAAGGACATTTTTAAGGCCAAATCATTCTCCTGGGGCAGGGACAGGAGCACAGCTGCAGCAAAGGTGTGCCCAGGGGAGGGACCTGCTGCACAAAACCATGGGGAGAATGAGGGGGAGCTGGTACCCACAGCCCAGGGCCAGGCAGCCAAAACCTCCCCTGTGTGAGATGAGAGCCAGAGGGGAGGGATGGGGCATCCAGAGGGACCTGGATGGGCTGGAGAGCTGGGATTGTGGAGTTCTGCAAGGCCAAGTGCTGGTCCTGCACCTGGGTCAGGGAATCCCAGCACAAATCCAGGCTGGGTGGAGAAGGGATGGAGAACAGTCCTGGGGGGAAGAAATTTGGGATGTTGGTTGAGGAGAAGTTGGGCTTTTCCCAGCTGTGTTCTCCTGGAGAGGAGAAGGCTCCAGGGAGAGCTCAGAGCCCCTTGCAGGGCCTAAAGGGGCTCCAGGAGAGCTGGAGAGGAACTGGGGACAAGGGATGGAGGGACAGGACACAGGGAATGGCTTCCCACTGCCAGAGGGCAGGGATGGATGGGATATTGGGAAGGAATTCCTGGCTGGGAGGGTGGGGAGGGGCTGGGCTGGAATTCCCACAGAAGCTGTGGCTGCCCCTGGATCCCTGGAAATGTCCAAGGCCAGGTTGGATGGGGCTTGGAGCAGCCTTGGGATAGTGGAAGGTGTCCCTGCCCATGGCAGGGGGTGGAATAAGATGATTTTTCAGGTCCTTCCACCCCAAACCATCCCATGATTTTAATGTGAGGAAGTTGTGCCGTGCACCGGCGCTGTGACACATCACTAACAGGTAGAAGCTTGGTATGACTAATTTAAAGGTTTGAGCTCTTTCATTTCCATATCACCAGTGAAGCAGATATTTAAACAAGGCAGCTAAAATGTGTATTAAGACACTGAAACACTGTCTGGTTTGGGGAGCAGCTGGAAAATTGCTTTTGAGAGCAGTTTTTTGTATTTTCGGGAGAGTCAGTTCTAGTTTGGCCCTTTGGGAAAGGTGTCATTTTCTTGCGTGCTTGTTTTTGTTTGTCAGGCTTGCCAAGCTCTGCATCTCTAGTTCAATATTTTTATTGAAAACCAGGTTCAGAAGTAAATTTTACTTTGGCAGTCTGTCTTAACCTCTGAAGAATAAAACACTGGTGTTTGCTGTGCAAACAGAACCCCAGAGAAACCTCCAAATATGGCCTCAAAGCTCCCTGACTCAAAAAATTCTACAAGAAAGGAAAGGAGATGCCTCTCCTTCAGTATTTTTACTGCATTCTTTATTAAAAGCATAGATGGCATGAGATAAGAATTAGCTTAATGAGATCTGCATATCTTATCACAGTATTTTACCTCCTCGAAGCTGATAAGGGGTTTTCAAGAATAAGCACTGCATGGATCCAAGCTCCACAAATAAATAAGGGGTCTGTTTGGTGGGGTTTTTTCCTAACTCAATCATTTGAGGTCTGAGCTTTCAGTGGCCACAACAGAAACAAATCCCTGTGCTGAAGGGACAGAGATCCCCAAAACACCTGGGATGTGAGGGGTGCTGGGTTAGGGGTAGGCAGGGCAGGGTGTGAAATGCAGGTGTGCAGCTTTGGGGAGGGCACTCCATGTGTCCCACCTGGGGGGTTGGATTCACGGGGGGAGGATCACCAGGAGTCACTTGGGAGGTTTGGAGAAGACTCTGGAGGCAGTCAAGGGAAATCCTTCCTCTGGAAGTTGGTGCCTATGTCAGGCTCCATCACTTGGGATCACCAGCAGGCTCAACTGAAGGCCTTGGATGCTCTTCTTTTTAAAACAGTGGAAGAATTGAAATTTATTTTTGTGAGAGCCTGACAGAGCACTCCCTGTGAAGGAGTTTCTGGGATTTTCTGGATTTTTTTTGAGGAATGTTCCTCCCTCCTTAAAGATCTGCAGGATCTCAAACACAATCCCTGGACAGAGCCGTGAGGCCTGGATGTGCCGAGCTGCTGAAACCCAGGTGCCAGCCAGGAAGCTGATCCCAAAGGATGGGGACAAGGAGTCTTGGAGCAACCTGGGATGGTGGAAGGTGTCCCTGCCCACGGCAGGGCTTGGAACAAGAAGAGCTTTAAGGTCCTTTCCAACCCAAACTGTTCCACGATTCTGTGATTGGGTTTTGCAGCCTCGGAGCTGGAATGCTCGGATTGAGGATCCAAGCTCCAGTTATGGTGTTATCCATACCCAGCCCTTGATATAGTAAATAAATAAATTAATTTGCAGCTTTCAGATGCAGGGCTCATTTTCATGCTCTCAGAAAGTTGGCAGGATTGTACCTGTGAGTAAAACTCAGAGACACATTTGTAGAACACAACTGAGTGAACAGAAATAACATAAAAATATTTATCTAACTTCTCCCTTGAGTTTTGTAATGCTTATTCAGACAAGTGGCTAATTTTTTTTTTTTAACTTTATTGCTTCTTTTCCTGTCACTTAGGAAATTTGATCATTTCATCCCTTTTCAAAATTTGTGTTTTGAAAATAACAGAGTAAAAGAAAAGTGGAGAATTGAGGGAGGAAGGTGAGAGGTGTGGACTCCTTGAACTGGCAAATTTGTTGGCTACAGTGGGGACAGGAGGTTTTGGTGTGTCAGGGGAAAGCAGCGCAGTCCAGAGGCAAAGAAAATGTCATTGTGAGAGCTGTGATGTGTTTGAGAGGTGAGAATGGTGAGCACGGGCTGCTCCTGATGGTAATTTCCTTCTTTTGCTTCCCAGCTACACTCGGATTTCTACTGTCATTGAAATGTGCTCATCTCCTAATTGCTGATGATTGACCCCGTTGTTGCATTAATTTCCCTTCTCCATCCCAACACTGAAACAGGCACAAGCAGACAAACGAGAGCTGAACACACTCGCATTGCCCAGGAAATGCATCTCTGGTGGAAAGTTTATTTTTCCGTGTGACATCACAGCTCTTCAGGTGCCAGTAATTGTAAACATCCCTTGTTTTCAATTCTTTGTCCCCTTAATCTCGTTAGGAGAATATCAGACGTTAAATCTTTTAAGTAGCATTAGGGCGTGTGCTCATCCATAACATATGAGAATGCCAGTCAGCTCTTAGCACCCCCTGCTCCAAAATGTTCCCTGTTTTGGGAGTTCCTGTGCTGAAAAATGAGATTTGATTCCGGGAGGGCTTTGCTGCCAAAGGTTGTTGTGACTTGGAGGAAAGGAGAGCTGGGATTGGGACTGATGGGGTGAGTTAGGGAGGGAGAGGAGAAGCAGTGGGGCAGAGCTGACTGCCCCTGTGGCAGCCCAGCCTCTCCCCAGAGCTGTTCAAAGCTGTGTGAGGTTGGGATGGGAGAGCGCCGTGGTACGGGCACAGCGATTTTTGGACACGTTGTTGTGCAAGGTCAGGGCAGGGATGTGCAGCATGGCTGCTGACAGAGCTTTCATCTGATCCCACAGCCCAAATGGAACAGAACAGCTTGTTTTCCTTCAGGAAATCACTCATTTCTTCATCTTGTCGGCTTTTGCTAGTTGTAAAAAGAGATTTTTGTATTGCCCTTCGTGCTTCTCACTTCCTCTTTGCCTCCTCGTTTCCTTTTCTCTCCCACCTGTTTCCAAATCCATTCTTCCTACCTTCCCTAACCCAGCCTTGCAGGAAAAAATTAATGAATAACTTCTAAAATATGAATCAAAGGTCTCATGCCCTTTGTCTTTCCAGGCATTTCACAGCTTTACTTTGCTGCTGGTGGTTTTTTGCCTTGGAAAGATTGTAGCTATTCCAGGCAAATCTTTGCAACTTCATTAAAACAGAGGCTTTTTTAGTTCTACCATATGTAATTTTAAAGCCTCTGTCTCTGAAAATAACAAAAATACTCCTCAAAACAAAACACAAAACAGCAACAAAAATTCTGGATGTAATTCTCTCCCAGAGCCAGCAATGAAGACAGGGACCTGGTGATGGTGAGGTTGTGTGGAGCCTTCCTTAGCTAAACACAGAAAAATTCATTCTTGCTGGTCAAAAAACTTTAAGAAAAAATAGGAGCTATGATGATCCCTGCAACTCTTTGGAAGAAAAACTGATCCCAGATAAGGCTGCAGGGGTTTATCAGTCTCTTGTTCATAGACCGAGTTTGCTCTGCCCCATCAGAGTTTTGCCCAGTTGAGAAAGAAAGTTGGTTGTTATAAGGTGGACTTTCATTTGACAAATATCCCGATAGACCTTTGATCAAACAAAGACTGAGGCTAAAAACTTTATTCTCTGTCAAATTTCTAAGCGTCTCCATGTGAATTTTGCTTTACCCCCAAACCCACAGATTCTGTTTTTATAAAATCCACTCTATTTTCCTAGAAAACGTGTCAAAGACAATTTGGTACCGTGGCTGTTTTGCACAGGAAGTTTCAGAAGAGAGCTGTTGTCCGTAAAATCACAGCCCCCACTGTTGTTCAGAGCATGAGCGTGGACTGAAAAGCCAAAATTTTGTCTTGCAAAGCCACCTGGCTGCAGTTGATAGTAAAATCTATTGTTAACCCCTTTTCTGTAATATAATTAAAACACTGCTGAATGATCTGTTTAGTGTGGCCTGGCTGCTCCCTGGGAGCACAGCCCTTTGTGTCCAGTAATCCTGGCCTTTGTGCAGGGCTGCCCGTGGCCAGGGCCGTGAAACCTTGTTTAAAGATTTTAAGATCTTCTTAATCCCTTCCCTGATGAGACACCCATTGCTGAAAGCTGGGGGGAAAGGTCCATCTGTCTTGCAACATATGTGTTTACACTGTAAAATCAGTAAATACAGCAGAGAGCTGCCAGTGCCAAGAATTTCCTTTAGTCATAAACTGAGAGACATTGTTTGGTTATTGTTCCTGGAGTTTACACACACCCGAGGGACTGGGATTGCAGAGCTGAACGTGCACCACAGCACTTCCCAAACCTGAAAATATTCCCAGTGGGCACAGAAGGGCACTGGCAAACCCAGCACTGGAGTGGGGGTCTGGGTTCCACACCCAAGGCCATTGTTCATTCTGGAATTTGCACGGATGGACAATGGAATGTTGGATATTCCCACTTCTGCTTCTACTCCTGTGATTTACAGGCTGGAGAGAGTAACTCCAGAGGTTAGGGGAGAAGGAGGATCCCAGCCAGCTCCTGGTTACTCTAAGTTAGGTGTCAGTGAGGGGGTGCTGTAGCTGTCCTAGGAATAAATCTGTTAAAAGCTGGAGAAACACAAACACAACAATGTAAGAAGGACCCGGAGCTGCTGGAGCGAGTCCAG
>VZRS01009219.1:0-12257 GCA_013398055.1 Ifrita kowaldi
CCGGGGCAGTGGGATGTGTGTGTCCCTCTGGAGGCAGCCAGGGTGGGGAGGATGTGTCCAGTTGTTCTGTCGTGTACCAGGGCTTCTCTGTAGCTCTGGGGCTCTGCAGGGCAGCATCTTGTGATTTTAGGGATTCCAGGAAGGAATGAGAGGGATAAATCTGTTGCATTGAACCTCTCATTCGGTCAGATTTTGCTCTGCTGGAGGCTGCAGGGGGACCCTGTCCCACCTTCCCTGGGTGGTTCCCCTGGGAGAGCTGTGTTGTCCGTGCTTGAGGAGGTTTCATTGGGATAAAGCTGGCATGGCTCACTAGCCACAGTTGGCATCTTCTTCTGTGCGGTCTGGGATGGTTTATCCTCTCCTCCCCTCCTCAGCTTCTCATCCCCTTGCTTCCCCTCCTTTCCTCCGCTTGTTGGAGCAGGAATACACAGTGTGTGCTCAGGCTGGTCATGTTTCCCTTGGGCACAGCTCTCCCATCCCTCCAGCAGCCTGGTCTGGGACAGGAGGGCAGGAAGGATGGATCTCCCTAAAACAGAATCACTGGTGTTCCCCTGGCTGTGGCTGAGTGGGAACCTGAATTCCACTGAGCTGCCCTTGTGCTCTCCCTCCTCTCCCTCAGGAGGGTGTCCCAGAGGAGACCGATGACTTCGGGGAGTTCCGGATGCGTGTCTCGGACCTGGTGAAAGACCTGATCTTCCTGGTGGGCTCAGTGGAGTGTTTTGCTCAGGTTCGTTTGTGGGAATGCAGCGGGGTGCAGGCAAATCACTGAGCCCTGGTGGCCTTTGGGACTGGAGGAGGTCACACACATCTTGTGCACAAGGAAGTGTGTGGTGGGAGCTGTTCTGGGAGAGCAGGAGGTGTGGGGGCAGCAGGAGGTGTCTGATGTTTTGGGGAAAGCCGCTGTGGTCCCACAGTCTCAGGGTGGCCTGTGGAATGTGGGGTTTCCGCGGGCCCATGGTTGGGGTGGGAGTTTGGAGGTGCAGTCGGTGAGGGGTGGGAGTTTGGGGATGGGAGGGGTCAGGAACAGGGCTTTGGGGGCGGGGGTATGTGCTGGGGGTCCATGGCCCCTCAGTGACCGTCCCCTCCTGCAGCTCTACGCGACGCTCAAGGATGGGAACCCGCCCTGGGAGGTGACCGAAGCCGTGCTCTTCATCATGGCCTCCATCGCCAAGAGCGTCGACCAGTGAGTCCTGCCCGTGTCCACGGGGGCTGGGGGGCCAGGGCTGCCTCCGTGTGACACAGACACCACAAATGTCCCAAGGACACTCACATCCCTGGCGGTGTGCAAGGCCAGGCTGGACGGGGTTTGGAACAACCTGGGACAGTGGAAGGTGTCCCTGCCCGCGGCAGGGGTGGCACTGCGTGGGCTTTAAGGGCTGTTCACACCCAAGCCATTCCTTGGGAATCCTTCCACATCCAGGCGGAGTTTTCCTGGGTATCTTCAGGGAAGGTTAGGTCACTGAAGGTGTGTTTCCTGCCCTGTTAGTGACAGTGGAAGCATGGACAGGTGACACCCAGGGTGGTGAGCTCACAGCGAGTCCTGTGCACTGCCAGCAGTGGGACAGCCCAGCTGACCTTCCCTGGGCTGGGAATGCTGTCCCTCCCTCCCCTGGGACACTGTGATCCCTGTCCCTTTCTTCCCTGGGAGGCTGTGATTGCTGTCACTCCTTTTCCCAGGCTGGTAATACCATCCCTCCCTTCCGTGTGAGGCTGGGAATCCTATCCCCCTGTTCCCCAGGTGCCTGGAGGAGTCACCTCAGTCCCTTCACGTCACTGGCTCCTGTTATCTGTGTTGAGGCTGCTCCTGCTCATTTTTCCTGTGTCCTGTTTCCGGGAGCGCTGGCTGGCAGCACTGGGGACTCTGCTCCCACCAGCCCATCCCACGAGGCTCTGGCCCGGGATTGCCACATCCCACCCTCCCACGCCAGAGCAGGCGGTTCCCAGATAACGAACCCCCTGCTGGTGGTGGGGCTCTCCCTGGAGGTGTTCAGTGTTGCCTGTCTGTTCCCTGCTATGGCACTGGTATCGCTGGGGATCTGCTGGGGTATCCGTGGGGCTGAGCCCCATCCCCACAGGGTTTGTCCCAGTGTGCTCCCAGTCACATCCCACGTTCAGAGCGCCCGGTCTGGCGGTGGGTCCGGACCCTGGCTCCGGCAGCCCCTCCCAGCCTACACCGCAGCACTCTGGGAGCTGAGCCGAGCCTGTCCCGCAGGGAGAACAACCCGACGCTGGTGGAGGTGCTGGAGGGCGTGGTGCGGCTGCCCGAGTCGGTGCACACGGCCGTGCGCTACACCAGCATCGAGCTGGTGGGCGAGATGAGCGAGGTGGTGGACAGGAACCCGCAATTCCTGGGTGAGTCCCGCGGCCCCGCGGCCCCGCCGCGCCTGCCGCCCCCTGACCCCCTGTCTCCGCAGATCCCGTGCTGGGCTACCTGATGAAGGGGCTCTGTGACCGGCGCCTGGCGTCGGCCGCGGCCAAGGCCATCCACAACATCTGCTCCGTGTGCCGGGACCACATGGCCCAGCACTTCTCGGGGCTGCTGGAGATCGCCCGCGCCCTCGACTCCTTCGCGCTGTCGCCCGAGGCCGCCGTGGGGCTGCTCAAGGGTTGGTATCTGTGGGATCTACAGGGGTGTCTGTGGGATCTGCAGGGGTATCCATGGGATTTGCTGGGGTATCCGTGGGATCTGCAGGGGTATCTGTGAGCACTACTGGGGTATCTACCGGAACTGCTGGGGTATCCGTGGGAGTCACTCCCCAGGGTGCTGAGCCCTATCCTCACAGGCTTTGTCCCGATGTGCCCCAAGTCCCATTCCACATGCAAGAGCATCCTCAGGAGTTCCCTTGGGGCTGGAGGCAGAAATAAATCCTGGACTGGAAACTGTCCCTATCCCTGAGACAGAGCTCGGGGGCTGTCCTGAGCTGGGTATGTGGGAAGAATGTGTGGGAAATGCTGAGAGCCAGGCTGGCAGTGGATCACTGCTCCATCCAAACACTGGGAATCACCTGCTGGACACAGAGGGTGGAAATTTGGGAGTACTGGTCATTTTATGGAGTTTGGGCCCAAGAATGGAGATTTTAACTGCAGTTTAGACTCAGGAGTGTTGGTGTCATTGGACTGTTGGGCACCATGAGCCTCTTCAACCACAGCTGGTTTCAGGGATGTGCCTTAAAGATTTCCAAGGAATTCCGGTGCTGCTGGAGCCTCTACCCCCAGAGCCAGGGAGCCTTCCCTGCAGTCGTGTGCTGCCCTTGTTCCCCTGGATGCCCCAGCACTGGGCGAGCTGCTCCTCTCCCTGCCATAGGGTTTTCTCCCCCTCCCTTAGAACAAGCCAGGAATTCCCGAGCCAGGGAGATTTCCCCCGGGATGGTTAGCACCACAGCCATGCTGGAGCCAGACTGGGCCAAGCAGTGCTGGGGCCAGGCAGTGCTGGGGCCGGGCGGTGCGGCTGCTGCCCGTGGCACTGGGAGCAGCTCAGTGCTCCTCGTGTTCATGGCTGGGAGCTGTGAAGCACCTTCACTGGAGCTTCCCGGGATCTCATGGTGCTGCTGGGGTGGGACAGGGACCCTGGGGACACACGGGGGGTCCAGATGTGCTTGTGGCATCCATTGGCCTGTCCCTGTCCCTGTCCCTGTCCCTGTCCCTGTCCCTGTGCCGGCACCACTCCCTGCTGGGACTGAAGCATTTCAGTGTCTGGTTCAACCAGAGCTGGGTTCAGCTGCGGGGAAACTCCCCCAGGCCCTGCCCTTGTCCCACAGCCTTTCCATTTGGGAATGTCATGGCCCCTCTGCCCTCCCGTGCTGTGTCCCTGCTCCTGAGCCGTGTGTGTCCTTGCAGGGACGGCGCTGGTGCTGGCCCGGCTGCCCCTGGAGAAGATCTCGGAGTGCCTGAGCGAGCTCTGCGCCGTGCAGGTGCTGGCGCTCAAGAAGGTGCGTGCGGATGGGGGGGACAGTGGGGACAGCAGCTGGGAGGGGACAGTGGCCCTACCACGGCAACTGTGTCCTCAGAGCCAGAGGTGTATCCTAGAGTCATGGAATTGTTTGGATTGGAGAAGCCCCTAGAGCCCATTGAGTCCAAGCGTTCTCCAGCACTGCCGAGGCCACCACTGACCATGTCCCCAAGTGCCACATCCACACGGCTTTTAAATCCCCCCAGGGATGGGGACTGCACCCCTGCTGGGCTGCCCCACTGGGCAGCTGTGCCAGGGCCAGGAAGAATTTCCCTGATATCCAACCTGACGCTCCCCTGGCACAGCTTGAGGCTGTTCCCTCTCCTCCTGCCGCTTGTTCCGTGTGAGCAGAGCCCAGCACCCACACGGGACAAGTCCAGGACCGAGCCCTTCCCTGAGTCCCTCCTGGCTGGGAAGCACCCAGCTGGTGCTGTGTCCTGTGTTACAGGGGAAGAGAACCATCCCTGGGAATCCCTGTCTGTGGCAGGAGCCCAGGAGTCTCTGTGACCCCACGAGTGCCGTGGGCAGCTTGCACCCTGCCTCCCCAGGATGGAGCGGGTGGGAACTTGACTCCCCTGTGGGACACAGGGCCCCAGAAGGTCATGTTCTGTCCCAAAACTGTGTTGGCCCAAGTGACCTTTCCATGCAGACCCAGAACAGAGCAGAAATGTTAGGATGGCAGGAGGAGGGAGGGAAGCCGCAGGAAAGGGACGTGCATGTGGTTCTGGGGAGCTCCTCCTGTGGTCCTTGGCCAGATTCTTCCACCTCCCCCCAGCTCCCTGCTCCTCCAAGACCCCTGGGAGCGGGCTCTGGATGCGGAGGAGACACAGGGAGCCTGTGGCCAAGGCTGGGGCTGCAGGGCCAGCTGTGAGGAGGTGCTGCTGGTGGGGTCAGTGTCCAGGCAGAGTTTTCCCTGGGCACAGGGCTACCTGGGGTCCTGAAATCCTATCCTTTTCCTTGTTTTCCAGCTGCTCTCCCAGGAGCCAAGCAATGGCCTCTCCTCAGACCCTACAGTGCCCCTGGATCGACTCGCCGTCATCTTCAGGTGAGGAAGGAGCTGGGGCACAGCCACTCCCCCAGGGCCTGAATCTGCACCGCCTCCTTCTCCCCAGCCCTTGGGGAATGGGCTGGAAGTCTCCGCTTCCTCAAGTTCCAGCTCCCGAGGTGCCACCCAAGCCGGTTCCTGGTCCACTTCCCACAGCTCCAACCCTTTTCCTTGGCATTTATCCCAAACCCCCCTCAACCCTTGGCTGTTCCCACAGACACACCAACCCCATTGTCGAGAACGGCCAGGTCCACCCGTGCCAAAAAGTCATTCAGGAGGTGCGTGGGAGAGGGCTGGGATTTGGGGAGAGGGTTGTGGTGGCGGGTTGTGGGTGGGGGTTTCCAGGTGTGAGGGTACCTGGGGTGTTGTACAGAGTCCCAGCCCCCGGCTGGGGGGATCCGTGTGTCTGCCCAGGGCTGCACGGGAGAGGAGCTCTGGAGCACCCTCCTGTCCTTCCTGGAAGCAGGGATTGGGCTGTGGAGGGGGAAATTTGGGGCTTCAGCCCCTGGAATGGGCCCTGGCTGTGGGAATGTCGCGGGTGTTTGTTTTCCCTCCCTGTGTCCCGTTTACCACGCTGCACTGGAGGGAATAAACCACTCCAGGCTCCTCCAGAAAGCTTTGCTCCCCCATCTGCCATCCCACGCTGGGATCTGGGTGTTTTGGGGACCGGGAGGGAGCAGGGGGTGTCCCAGGGTGGGGTGTGACCCTTCCCCCTGTCCGTGCCCAGATCTGGCCGGTGCTGTCGGAGACCCTGAACAAGCACAGTGCCGACAACCGGATCGTGGAGCGGTGCTGCCGCTGCCTGCGCTTCGCCGTGCGCTGCGTGGGCAAGGGCTCGGCCGCGCTGCTGCAGCCCCTCGTCACCCAGGTGGGGACCCTGCTGGCCTGGGGGGACGAGGGGACACTGCTGGCCTGGGGGGCTCTGGGGGACACTGCTGGCCCAGGGGATGCTGTGGGCTCAGGGGGGATTCCAGGGGGACACAGCTGGCTCGGGGGGCTCGCTCAGGTCACTGTGGCTGCCGGGAGTGTCGCAGGGGTGGCTGGGGGCACTGGGAAGTGCTGCAGTAAATCCTGGCAGGCTCGGGAATTCCAGCATAAACCCTTGGGGAGGAGAGGGGCTTTGGAAGAGGTGAGGGGTGCTGGGAGGTTGTGGGGCCCCGCGTGTGTGTGATTTGGGAGGAGCAAACCCTGCGTGGTGCAGCTCCTTGGGGAGGTGACCCTGCCTGGTGGAAGGATCCGTGGATCCCAGAGCTGGGTGTTCCCTGCTCCGCTCGGGCTCTGCCAGGCTCAAAGCTTGCATGGAGTAGCTGTGCCAGCTCAGGGAGCCTCAGCACAGGGATGCTGCCAGGACCTGGGCGAGTCCACTGGGATGTCCCTGCGCACGTGGAACAGGCTGGGACGCCGGCTCGGGCCGGGCTTGGGGGGATGTGGGATCAGGGTGGATCCGGCAGTGCCTGTGCCAGTGCTCCTGTCTCCCCAGATGGTGAATGTGTACCGGGAACACCAGCACTCCTGCTTCCTCTACCTGGGCAGCATCCTGGTGGATGAGTATGGCATGGAGGAGGGCTGCCGGCAGGGCCTGCTCGACATGCTGCAGGTGGGGCCCGCCGGCCAAATCACGGCATCTCTCGGGGTGGAAAATCCCTCTGAGCCCATCGAGTCTAACCGTCCCCAGCACTGCCAAGGCCACCACTGACCCCGTCCCCAAGTGCCACAGCCACAGGGCTTTTAAATCCCTCCAGGGATAGGGACTCCACCCCTGCCCTGGGCAGCCCTTTCCAGGAGGAATTTTCCCTATATCCCATCTATATAGAACCTTAAACTGGTTTGGGTGAGAAGGGACTTTGAAGCCTGTCCATGGGCACCTTCCACTATCCCAGGTTGTCCCAAGCCCCCTCCAGCTTGTCCTTGGACACTTCCAGGGATGGGGAGCCCAGGCCTGTTCCATGCAGGGAAGGGCAGTTTGAGGAGTGATCCCAGGTGGTTGCTGATGGATCCCTGTTCTCCCCAGGCTCTCTGCATCCCCACCTTCCAGCTCCTCGAGCAACCCAACGGCCTCCAGAACCACCCGGACACCGTGGACGACCTCTTCCGCCTGGCAGCCAGGTGCCACCGCGCTCCTGCCACCTCCTGCCGCAGGACACCAGCCCCTCTCCCCCCGTGGAGGGTCCCCATGGGAGCACCCGTGGGAGCAGTGGAGCGGGGAGGGGGCAGGACCTGCCCCTGACGTCCGTCTGTCCCCGGGCAGGTTTATCCAGCGCAGCCCCGTTACCCTCCTGCGCAGCCAGGTGATGATCCCGATCCTGCAGTGGGCCATCGCTGCCACCACCCTGGACCACCGGGATGCCAACTGCAGCGTCATGAAATTCCTGCGGGATCTGATCCACACCGGCGTGGCCAACGATGTGAGTGACACACGGGGATGTTCCTCAGGGGGCTCTTCCTCCATGGGGATGTCACCATGGAATTGTGGAATGGTTTAGGAGGGAAGGGACCCTAAAGCCCATCCAGTTCCACCCCCTGCCATGGGCAGGGACACCTCCCACTGTCCCAGGGTGCTCCACACCCCATCAGCCCCATCGTCCTCATCAGCCCTGTCCCATTGTCCCCACAAGCCACCCAGGTTCCTCCACTGCTGCTGGTGGAGAAGCTCTGGGAGTTGCCTGTGGAGCGAGGAGCGTGTCCCTGTCCCCAGGAGCAGTGTGTCCCTGTCCCCAGGCCCTGCCCATCCCCTTCTCCTTCCTCCCACAGCACGAGGAGGACTTCGAGGTGCGGAAGGAGCTCATCAACCAGGTGATGACCCAGCTGGGGCAGCAGCTTGTGAACCAGCTCCTGCAGACGTGCTGCTTCTGCCTCCCGCCCTACACCCTGCCCGACGTCGCCGAGGTGCTCTGGGAGATCATGCAGATCGACCGCCCGGTGAGGGGAGGGACCCCCAGAGGGATGGGAGGGACTCCCAGAGGGAGAGGGATGAACCCCCCAGAGGGCTGGGGTGGGACCCCGAAGCTCTGCAGAGGCAGGACCCAGGAGCCGAGTTGGGCTCCCCATTCCGAGTTCCTCCCTGTCCCTCGGCACAGACGTTCTGCCGCTGGCTGGAGAACTCTCTGAAGGGGTTGCCAAAGGAAACCACGGGCGGAGCCATCCAGGTGACACACAAACAGCTCACCGACTTCCACAAGCAGGTCACCAGGTGAGTGGTGCCGGGGTCCCCAGCTGGGACAGCCGCTTTCCTCAGGATAGCCCCAGCAGCCCGGGAGCCCCCAGCCCTGCCTGTGTTCACCCTGCTGGATGTGCCATCCACCTGCACGGGCACACGGAGCCCTGGGGGCCACGGGCGCCTTTGCTGTCACCCAACGGGTTTTTCTGCCCGGCCCCATCCCTGTGGAGCTGCCGGCCCTTCCCCAGCCACCTCCTCATTCTCCTGAGTCACTGGCTCCAGCTGCCGGGCCCTGCCCGGGCCTGTCCCTTCCGAGGGCCACCGGCTGCTTTGGGAACATCGCCTCCCTCCGCCTGCCTCCAGCTCGTCCCTGGACAAATCCCAGAGGCCGAGTGCCTGGGGGCAGCTGGGTTCCTTCACCCAGCCACCACCATGGTGGCACCCGGGTCCCCTCCAGGGATGGTCCCAGGGCTGCTGAGCTCGTTCTGCCCCGATGATTGTCCCTTCATCTCTCCCGGCATGTCAGAGCCGAGCTGCCACGCTCCCAGCTCCCATCCCTGGGCAGGACACCTGCCCTGGGTCCCAAACGTCCCCTTGGGGTCACACCTGCTGCTACCCTTTGTCTTGCAGTGCTGAGGAATGTAAACAAGTCTGCTGGGCTCTGAGGGACTTCACCCGCCTGTTCCGATAGCTCCGGCTCCTCGTGGCTCCTGTCTCCCAGGTAAGGACCTGGCTTGGGCTCCCTCGCCCCACAGGACAGCAGGGACAGAGGGCTGACCTTCCTTCCTCCTCCCAGGAATGTCTTTAAGGAGAAGACAGGAAACAGCAACCCAAGAATGTGTCCCACAATCAGCCGAGGGCTCTCGCCCGCTCCAGCGCGTCCCGGAGTCCGGAGCCGCGGGAGGACGGCTCGGGGATCCCGCCTGCCCGGCGGCCTCGCGCCCCGGGGCTCGGCCACCGCCCGAGAAACAGCCCAACGGGAACACCCTCCAACCCAACTCCAACCCCACCAGGCACCGGAGTCAGACGGATCCCCTCGGATTCGCCCGGCAGCAAAAGAAGTAGAAAAACTTTCTGCGAAATGGAGACAAAAAAGAAAAAGAAGGAAAAGAAACAAACAAAAACCAAACAATACAAATTGTTTAGGAAGATGGGGGGTCAGTGTGGGGGTCCTGGGGCGCTGCCCCCCTGAGCCCACCGTGGCCTGCCTGGTGCCGACTCCCAGAGATGACACAGGCGGGACGGACTCTGCAAATAGAGATTTATATTTTATTTTGTTCTGCTTTTTTAGTTTGTTTTCTTGTTTGGGTTTTTTTTCTTTTTTTTTTCCTTTTTTTGGGGTTTTCTTTGGTTTGATTTTGGGGTAGGAGGCGGTGGCTCGAGTGCGGGCAGGGCGGGCGGGCGCATGCGGTTCCCTCTGGGGGTGTGTAGCCATCTCGAGAACAATAAAAAACAACAAAAAACTGAAAAAATAAATTAAAAACCTCCCACGCCCCCTCTGGTTCTTCTCTAAGGGCTGGGGCTGCTTTGTGCCCCCCCAGTGCTGGGTACCCCCCATCCCTGGGGGCTCCAGGTCCAGGGGGCCTCCAGCCCCTGTTTTCTTGCTATTCCCCCCAAAACTCCGGGGGGGTTATCCTTGGGGAATCCAGCAAGGGGGGTCCAGCTGCTCTGGCCCCGACAGAGCTGCCCCAGGGGGGGTGGTCACAGTCCCCCTCGGAGCCCCCCTGGGTGCTGGTCACTGGCAGCTCTGGGGATGGGGACAGGGTGGGGACGGTGCTGGGTGGCCCTGGCTCCACCAGCCGAGATGGCCACGAGTGACTCACCCCGGCTGGCAGTGCCAGGGCTGTCCCCGTGTCCCTGTCAGTGGGGCAGGGGGCCGGGGGGCAGCGCCCAGGGCCCCGCGGAGGGGCCAGGCAGGGGCTGTGCCGGCGGCAGCCGCTGGTGGCTCTGCCAGAGCTGGTGCAGCTCCTTGAACTGCTCCACCATCCTGTCCTTGAGGTCGGGGTGGGAGATCTGCAGCGGGATGCTGTCGGCCGACCAGGACAGCTCCCCGGAGAACATCTCCAGCAGCAGCCGCGCCGCCACCGGCACCACCTGCAGGAGCCCAGGGCGTCACCGCGGGCAGGGACACCCGCCCGTGTCCCCCGGGACAGCCGCGGGCCCGGCCCCTCACCTGCACCGTGATCAGCTTCTTCTCCTTGGGCTTCTGGTCCGGCCACTCCTCGCCGAAGCAGAGGAAGATCTCAAAGGGGGGCGGGGTGGGGGTCTGCCCCTTCTGGAACTGGATGAGGCCTGCGGGGCCCAACGCCGAGGTGAGGGGCAGGGACCTGTGCCCGCCTGTGCCACCACCGCCCCACCCGGGACAACCCCAGAGCCAACTGGTGACCCCCATCCCAGCTCCGTCCCCCCGTTCCACCAGGTTCCCAGGTGCCACCTGCTGTCTCCCCAGCCCACCTGGTGTCCCCACCATTCCAGCTGGTGTCCCCATTACACCTTTGTCCCCCAGGTGCCCAAGTGCCTGGTGTCCCCCCACCCCAGCTGACCTCTCCATCCCGATCCATTCCGCCCCCCAGGGCCACTCCCCCTTCCCTTCTGACCGTTGAGGAAGCCCTCGAGGCTGAAGAGCTTGGTCCTCCTCTCCCTCTGGATGGGGTTGGGGCCGGGCCGGGGAGCGGCACAGGGCCCCGTCCAGAAGACCTTGCACTGGCAGAGCCGGAGGGCGAAGAGATCCTGGCCCTGGAGCTCCAGGATGAGCCCTCGGTCCAGCACGTCCAGCAGCTGGTGGGTGTAGAAGCGCTGCTTCTCGTTGGGAATGGCGTCGGGAGCAGGGAAGGGCACCTGCTCCAGCGTCAGGGGCCCGAAGAGTTCCTCCTGCTCACGCGTGGGCTCCAGGCTGCTGTGGAACAGTCGGCAGCCGTGGGGGTTGCTCACGGTGAGGGCGCAGACCTGGCGGCCCCGGTACTGGAACTTCAGCTCCAGGTCAGTCACTGCCAGGGGCCACGGGGGTCAGTGGGGGCCAGGGAGAACCCCAAGGCCACCCCCTGGCCACCTTCATCCATCCCACAGCCACTCTGCACCCACGGTCACCCCAGTCCGGCCACCCCACGGCCATCCCATGGCCACCCTCACCCAGTGACCCTGTGGCCACTCCCATCCATCCCATGGCCACCCCCCACCCACGACCATCTCTGTCCCACCGCCCCACAGCCACCACATCCTTCCAACCACCACAAGGCCTCGCCACACCCATGGCCACCCCATCCAGCCCCGCCAAGCCCCCCAGCCCCCTCCTCACGTGGCAGCATGTGGGGGCTGACGAGCAGGTCAGGGATCAGGTGCTCTGTCGGTGCCACCGGGCAGGATGATGAGGGCCCCGGGGGACCCAGGGGGGGCCCCGTCTCAGCGAGGGCACCGGGGAGCAGCTCAGGGGCCCCATGGGTGCCCCCGGCCTCGCCCTGCAGCAGCACCGGGGGTGGAGGCCCAAAGGGCCCCCCCGAGGGGCAGCAGCTGGCAAAGGAGGGGGGCTCCTCCTTGGGCCAGGGGTAGGGGGGCAGCAGGTCCCCCCCGTGCTGCGTGTCTGGAGCAGAGAGAGGGGTCAGGGGGTGCAGCCCAACCCCCCAGCACCCCGGCCCTCCCGACGCCCCCCACTCACCATCGATGCTCAGGGATGTCATCTTCTGGAGCTGCAGGGCAGAGCGGGCGTTACAAGGACCCCCTGGCCCCCCGAGGTGTCCCCGGTTTGGGAATCCCCCCACCCTGAGCCCCCCCGATACCTGGCTGACGTCTTCCTCCCCGCTGCAGCCATAGTCATCCTCGTCCCCCCCATCTGCAAGGGAGAGAGGGACTGGGAAGTGCTGAGGGAGATAGGGGGTGCTGAGGCTTTTGGGTGTGAGACACTTGTGGGTCGTCGTGTCCTTGTGGGGTGCCGGGACTTCGGGGGTGCCCAAAGCCCTCCCCAGAGCCCCCCCCTACCTGCGCCCCCGGGGGGCTCCTCGCAGAGCTCGTACACGCGGNGAGCTCGTACACGCGGAAGGGCTGGGCCGGGGAGCCGCGGGGCCCGTCCAGCAGCAGCCGGAACTCGCGGCTCTTGTTGAGGGCGCAGCGCA
>VZRS01009220.1:5490-150097 GCA_013398055.1 Ifrita kowaldi
AAAAAAAGCCAACGTTTAAAACTGTTCTAAAATGCACTTTTCCCCACTTATATCCATCTGGAGCTCCTTTTACGTTATTGGTTGTGAGTTACAAGACAGTGTCAACTCTGAAAGATATGCTGAAGAGAACATTGTTGTGCACCCATAGGAGCAAAAGGACTCTCAGATTGTGTCTTCACTGGCATTTCATCTTGGTTAAAGTATTTGCCTTTTAAGCAAATCTGATGGTTTCCACTTCAGTTTGCACACTGGAGCAGACTTGGAGCTTTGATACCTTCAGATGAAGCCGAAATGGAAGATCTGCAACTGCCAAGGACTGTTCAGTGCATAGACCCAGGCCAGATCCCTTCAGAGCATATCCCTCACAGTGTAGAGCACTGAGCACCATCAGCTCTTTTGTTCCCCTGAACCCACTGGACCACTCTGCTCTTAACAGTCAGGTGTTTCTAGCCACAGTTCTCCCAGCCTTGGGGAGGCATTACCTGACCTCAAGTGCTGAATTTATGCAAGGTTTGGAATTTATCAGCTAACTGAGCAGGCTGATAGGAGTGTTGAATGCCTGTAGACTGTTCACATAATCTGAGTGTAAATGGACAATGTTTCCATGCAGGTGATACAATGTAATAGCCAAAGGCGGAAGAAGGAATCAAGGACATGAATGAGAGCAAGAAACCCATCCTTCCTATTCTGAAGAAAAATGAAAGTATTTTTCTCCTAAGAAATGACAGCTGTCAATGCTGAAGAGGGCATGGCAGTGCTTATTACTAGACAAGTTTAAAAGTAGCAATAGAATCATATAAATGATTGATTTTGGGGTAAAACCTAGGAGGTAATGTAATTCATGCTAGAATATTACATGCATTTCAGGATAACATTCAACTTCAAAGCTGAAGAATATGGCGAGATCAGCAGGGCTGCACTGAAAGGAGGGATGAATATATACCAGTCAGAGATGGAGCAGTTCGAAGGTAGTGAGAATGTGGCAACACACTTAAGTCCTAGAGTGTATTAATTGGGCAAACGGTGCAATGTACAATGAATCTCAGTGAAACAAGAGCTAAAGACTTAGAAGTTAGAAGACAACAAAGAGGTAAAATGTCAAAAAGGTCCCTGAAAGGTATGAAAAATCTATTTTAAAGAATTCTGTGTTCAGTAAAGGACTACTTCAGTTGAGTATTTCTGTATTTGTAACTTGTATTCAAAACGAGATTCTTCAACAACTTTTTCAGCGTACTCAAAGGTCCTTCATTCTCCTGTGGCCTTGTGTGTTTAGCAGCACACTTGAATAGCCACGAAAGCAATAGAAATAGTATTTTCAGGTTGGGAGGACTCAAGAGGTCTCTACACACACCATCTGTTTCTTCAGCCTTCTGATCAAGTTGCTTAGGGCTTTGTTCAGCACGGTCTTGAAAACCTCCAAGAATGGAGAGCGAACAACTCTCTGGGCAACCGTGTCAATGCTCAATTGGTGTCATGGTGATCTCTTTTTCCCCTTAAATCAGAATGTCCTCATGTGACTGTTACCTCTCATCCTGCTGCTATGCACCTCAGTAGAGAGTGTTTCTGCATTTTCTTGATAATCTCAGGTACTGGAAGAAAACTCTTGAGTTCCCTTTCAAGCCTTGGGTTCCCTTTCAACCCAAGAAAACTCTTGGGTTGCCTTTCAACTGGAAAGCCTTTCCTCACAGGGCATGTGCTCCCACTCCCACACCAACTTGACTGCCCTCAGCTGCACTCACTGCAATTTGTCAACTTCTTTCTTGTAGTGCGGGCCCCAGAGTGTAATGTGGTTTTCCAGACATGATGTAACAAGTGCTGAGTAAAGAGGACTAGTACTTCTTTTGATCTACTGGCTGCATGCCTGTAAAAACAACCTAATATGTCTCTATAAAGGTAGCCTTGCTCACTGCTGTCATGCTCTGCTCACTTATGTTTAGCTCGGTTCCTGTCAGGCCAAGAAAAGTTCATGGCTGGGCCTTAACTGCCCTGACACCCTCACCTGGGACTTTAGCACATGCAGTGCTGTAGGTTTGTCTGTGCCAAGTCCAGTCTCCTCTCATCGTGGCTCATCAGTTGTATTTCCTCGATGGACCTGTGTATTATATAGCCTTGTCTTCAATCCTTTAGCCTGCATGGACTTTTAGTCTGCCTCTGTCTTCTACTGTTTCTGGCTTCACTTTCTGTCTGGACTCTGGACATGACTCATTATCTTGCCTTGTCTTGGACTCTCAAGAAGACCTGTCACCACTCCAGCCCTACCCAAATCCTATGGAACTGCATCCTGGTTGGTGACAGCACCACCCTGCCGGTCCTGTGGTCAACCTCAGCTTATTCATCCTCATGGAGCATG
Source organism: Ifrita kowaldi (assembly GCA_013398055.1). NCBI lineage: Eukaryota > Metazoa > Chordata > Aves > Passeriformes > Cinclosomatidae > Ifrita > Ifrita kowaldi. The sequence goes on from VZRS01009220.1 coordinate 7,841, forward strand.
GCCCTGCTCATGCTGTCCTTGCCACAGTCCACCAGGACCTCCAGATTCCTACTTCGGCCAGACTTCAGTCTATACTGCTGTGGTGGTTATTCCATTTTAGGTAAGGTATGACACCACAGGATCCATCTGTCAGTTCCCTGAATAGGCATAGTGGTTTGATCAATCTGTATCTATCCCTTCTGCCCTGAAGTTGTCTATTTGGGCACACTTTAGCATGTTCATTAAATCCACTCTTCTTTCACAAGTGGTATGATATGTGCAGACAAAACCACGCATTTTACCATATCATCATCAGGTATATCTTGTCCTCATTTTGAGTGGGAGGACTGAGTGGAGTAATCTTCAGTAAAAATTACATGTTCAAGTACTCACATTTTCTCTCAGCTATATTACAATCTTAATGTTCTCTTGGCTAGTCTTAGAAAAGCTGACTGTTCATTTATCTTGTCAGAGGGAATGCTGAAGCTATTTCTGCTGTTGGCTAAAAAAGATGCATCACATTGTTCCTCCACGCTTTCCTCTTTTGTGGTGCTAATCCTCTTAAAATAGTTCAAAGTTTTGGACTCGTTGCCAGAAAGAGTGTTGTTGGTAGTGGAGCCTGGGCTTCCTGCTCTAGCAGTCCTTCTCTACCTTGTTTTCTCCTGCAGCTGAAAACAGCCTACTACTGCCAGTTTGGGCTAAAGATTAAAATGTTAAGGAAAATGAAACAGTTGGTTGTTCAAACCAGTCGTGGATTTGTGTTTGTTTTGTTTTAAATATGTTGATCAGTCCTGTGCACACATACAATAAAACTAGCAAAGATCTGTTGTAGTCAGGAGCATCTGACAAAGTCTAGTGCAAGGAAATAGAAGTGACTGAGCAGTGAATTAGATGAGGTAAGGAAATCACAGTCAGTAGGGAAGTGGACCACCAGTAGAAAAGCACAATGACAATTGCATGCCTGCAAGTGGCAAGCTTGGGGAGGAATTAATCTTTCATCACTGGTGAGGTAGAAACCATCCTCTCCTATCAGGACGTACATCTTGATTTATTTTCTGTGCTTGATTTCCTAAGGAGTTCCTGAGCTTGATTTCCAACAGCGTCCAAGAGATCTCCTCCTGCATAGCCTGCATTTATTTTCTCCATAGACCTCATTTCTCTGGCCAGGACGTCCAATTGGCTTCCTTTCCCAGGTTCATTTTTCCTAACACCTACCTTCACTGCATGGATTTCTGCAACAATTCCTGCAATAAATTCTGTAAAGAAATTCTGCAATAAATTCCTGCAATACTTCCTGATTAATTGCTTATGATGTCTTTTCATCAGTGCCTAGCAGAGGTCTGTTCAGAGTACTGGTTCCAGTACTAGCTATTCCACTTGTGGTGGTCTGTGATGCTCATCTCCAGTGACACAGAAGATCTCCCACCAGACACTTCAAAACAATTCAGATTAAGTCCTTCAGACAACCTGGCTATACTTTCATACAAATGGCCTCAGTCAGGTTACCTGGGCACAGTAAGTCACTATTCATCTCTGGAGGAAAAGCTTCTACCAAAATTATTGTAAGCAAGTTTGATAACACCGCCCAGTGCTGTTGGTCACTTGTGCTCAGTTTATTTCTTACAAAACAACAGTAAGCAGTGCTGCAAAGCTGGATTAGTCATTCAAGTAATTAATTTCAAGTTCTCAGTTTTGTTAAGAATGGAGTTTGACTGGGAATGCAATGAGTCACAGAGGAGTTTAACAGGGAAGAGGCAAAATATTAGGTATTTAGCCTCCGCATTGCAAGACTGGGTCTTACTGGAAGCAAGATTTAAAACAATTATTAACCATATTACACAGACAGAGATACAGGGGTTAAGAATGAGGTTATAGGGACTTGGTGTTTTGTGTTGTTTTGTGTGTGCACACACTTGTGACACTGTCAGAGCAGTGAACAGTCACAGTGGCCAGGAGCAGCCACAGCACACACCAAGCAGCAGTCAAGCTGCCACAACAGCAGCCTACAGAAGGGGAATTCAGGAGGATGTCAGACATGCAGATAACTGAGTGACACTCAATATTTATTAAACTAATATTCTGCCCAAGATTTGAGGCACACACCTTGCACTTAAACTGGCTTTTCACAAACAAGTCCTTACATTGGAGTAGATTGACACTGGGTGGCAAAATGTCAGTAGAGTTAAAAAATTAGGCTAGGTGGGCAGTGTTACTAGATACAGACTTTTGGCATCTTGTGATACTCAATCCTGTATTTGAAGCTGTAAGAGTAAGAGCTTAAGCATTGTTTAAAGTGAGTGAGTGCATTAATTGTTTTACAGGAAACCTTCTGTATTTGGTTTTGTATCTGCTTACGTCCTGTTTCTTCCTGACTCCACTTGTCTAGAAACCACCATGGTGGGGTTAGCACTGCAGTGTGCTGAGAAAAGGGGGAGCTGAACAGAACAGTCACTAAGTTTAGCTATTTGACCTTCAGAGTTATCTTTAGGATTTATGACTGGTTGACCAGAATATGTTGCTTATGATTCACACTTGGAAGTTTATCAGCGATAACTTACACTAAGTATTTGGAAAATATGTGTGCTTTCCTCCACACAGCCTCTGTGCTGCCTCTGCCATGGACTTCTGGAGTATTTGGGAACACTTTCCTAGTACACTAGATGGTAGGATGATAGCTTAAGCTAGCCTTTTTCAACATGTCTGTAACAAGCACTTAAAAATCTTCATGCAGCAGGTATCTCTGTTGAATGACACAAATGCCAGCTCAGACTGCCAGCTTACTGTCTCTTTCATCTCAAGGCTGTTGTCAAGGCAGACTTACCAACCCAAAAGAGTTCAATGCAGCACCAGGGTATTTTAGGCTACTGTCTCTAGACACTTGTTTCATGTAAATGTCATTCACTTAAGATCAAGTCACTTTTGATTAGCACAGGCTAGAGTACTGATGCTTTAGTCTGTCCTCTGAAATTGTTCTGTTCTGACCCTCCTCTAAAGATACCTGAAAAGGGCTTCCTACTCCTGTAAGTTTATTCCTAAGGTCATCTGCTTAGGAGGTGACTTCTCCTTCCTTTTAGTAACTTACGAGTCACAGCCAAGTTGTCACTTATCCTGCATAAAAAGCAAGGCCCTAAATCCTCAGCAAGACCCTTAGGTAAGACTTACCACCTTAGTACTAGGGGATTCGTGGGCCTAATGTGGATGTGTGACTCTCCCTATGTGTTGTATAGGTATAAAAGAGTGGGGTCTGGAGAAGCTGACAGGTGAAACACCTGTGGTAGTTCATAGAAGGTGTCAATGGAGCTTTTATAGCTTAGCACAAACCCAGACACGTGTGCACACCCACAGGCTTGTTTTACTCGTGTTTGGAAATGCTGCCATACTACCTTGGAGGTTTTCCCTTAAGCAGCTCTGACACAAACTTTTGCTCAAAAATTTTCCTTCTGGGTGCAGAAATACGATGGAGTACTCACAAGCTGGTTCATCATCTAGCCATTTCCTATTTTGAAGGCAGTCCATGGAAAGCAAGCTAATTGCTCAGCTGACCAGTCCTCTGTACAATCACAGTGAGTGCCATATAATGAAATCAATTGCAGTAGAGAACACAAGGTCCAATAGTCAGCTGTGCATAGGCTATCTGAAGGTGGCTAACTTCTCAAGCTGCAGCAGAAATATGCAACAGGACTCGTCATTTAGTTTCTCTTTACTTTTATCTCATATACAGAAGAGGCAAGTAGTAGAAATAACTGCCCTGCCAGTGACAGATTCTCCAGTAGATGAGAATGATCATTGCACTCCCTTTTACTGCTTCAGTCTGGGTCTGTAGTTTGCACCAGCTCCCTGAAAATCTTATCCTAAGAACGAGGAGATTTTTCAGCTTTGGCAGTTCCACAATAAACTTGGATTTTCAAAGAATCTCTGTCTTCCCTTGAGTTGTATGGATGGAACATGACAGTGTACCTTAGAAGGAGATTCCTGGGTGACAAGTTAGTATGAGCTGTGGCCATCACTCTTATCTGCCAAGTTTGCTGTGGGGATAACTACTGGCACCCTCGTTTTGAACCACTGAAAGCCTTGCCTGGATTTTGCACATCCCCCCTGCCTCCTGCAACACATCACAGCACTGCACTGTTAGAAATGAACTCTTCTTGTTAGCCTCATGTGGATTTGACTGTTTTATTGAAAAAATTAGCATTAATTTTCATGGTGTGTTGAGACATTAGAAAGATCCTTTAGCAGGTCCAATTACAGCAGATAGCCCAAACATTTGGTAGCCTTATTAGAGAGATTATTATTAGATTAGTATCCATATGGATAGTTGGTATGACCAGAACTATGACAGCCTAACAAAGTCAAACAGGAAAAAAAAATGTTGTCTATCACCTATGAGCAGAAGCTTACTGCCTAAAATAATCATGTAATTCTGATAAATCAGATAGTGATAAATCAGAAGTGATAAGGGTTCTAAATTTAAGCCCCTCACTTTGCAGAGTCACGTGCAGCCATGCACAAGATGATAGTGTCTAAGGGAGTTGATTTTCTTGTCCTCACATCTCTTGTTGAACAGCTATTCCAGAGTTTGACTTGGAGAGTTTTAAGTCCTTCTGACTTAAATAATAAAAGCTTGTTTACTTTCACTATATTTGCTGGCACTTGGACAGATAGTATTCTTTCTCCCAATTAGATTTTCTTCCTTGCTTCCTCATGTTTATCCTAGGTGTATTTAGAATATTATGTTGCCCTTATTCTTCATTTTGTGAGTTCATATAGAATTAGAAGAGATTTTTCCCATAAATAAATTCCTTTCCATAAATAATGCTTCTTCTATTCTGACATGTGTTGATCTTTCTCAAAAAATGACTACCAGAATGGTGATACTCCAGATGACATTTTACAAGGCCATTGCTTTTTTCGTAGCTGTTGGAAATGCATAGACCAAGGTGATAAAATTGTCTCCACTAGTTTCACATTTGTATCATTTTCGTGGCTTAGGTGTCCCCAAATCAGCTGATGCACACACACACATAGGAATACACATATGGCAGGAATTTTAGGGGGCTAATCCCAGAAGTCGCACAGTAAAAAACTTCATGGCATTTTTGTTATTCCATGTATCAAAGTCATTTAGTTTTCCCTTTTAAAAATCATGTGCTTTAATAATTCCCTGTTAATAATCTTTTACTGAATGTGCCTGAATACTATTTGCAGATTTCATTAATGTGCTCTACTTTTTGTTCTCAAGCCATTTATAAAAGTATTAAAATTGGATCTATTTATAGGCTCTCCAGCCCTCACCATGTCCCTTTGCAGTGCAGTCTGCATGGCAGAAATACCATCCCTGTTCTTCAGCAGCAGCCCCTCAGGGACTTCACCACAGATTTTCTTAGTACTGGAATAAATTCTGCATAGGGCAATTAATTTAAGCAACTATAAAGAAATTCCGAATCCTTATAATAAATAAGGAACAGGAATTCTCCATCTTGCAGGTGGACCTGGAGGTCTCAGGCAGCTGCATACAAATTTTAGATTATACCACCTTCCATGTATATGCCCACCTCCTAGCCAGCCCTTCCTAGCAGGAGTTCTAGAGACCCCCTGCCAGCTCCTCTTTCAGCAGCTGAGATCCCTGACCCTGCTTTGTCTTCTCTGTTTTGAGGTTTGACATGGTAGCAAATGGGTACCTTGGTGGCCAGCCTTGTGACCTTAGCTGAAGAAAGTGGGCAGCAAATCCTTTCACTGCCACTCAATTTCCAGTATGAGCATAGGGGAACCAGGGATAATTCTCTGAAGCTGGTTTTCCTGGTTTAGGTTTCCCTTTGGTCCTCAGATATGGTGTTCTAGTCCTGGGACGTTGAAGGACAAGTATTTTATCTTGTCTCTTGTTTTCAAGGGGGGGTTTAGCAAGATCACAGTTCTTCCCATAGATATCTCACCTTAGTTAAGGGTTTTTGCCTGGAAGTGGCCAGAGAAGCCCAGGTGACTGCTGCTGCTTGCTTGCCCATTACATGCTGTGCACTCAGTTTTGATCAGTCCAGCTGGGGTTCACTGGATCTACTGCATGGCAGCTGTAAGCTGCCACTGACAGGAACACGTGAGGAAAGTTATCAATGGATTCATCTCTATGGCTCTAGACACTCCTCTAGATGATCTTCTCATCTCATTTTCTTTCCAATAAAATCCATTCTAGTTCTCTCTTTGATAATTTCTATTCTAATAAACTTAAGCATCTTTAGTTTAACTAACAATTTTCTGTGCAACAATGGAGCATCTGCTTTTGAACTCCAGAATATTTAAACTAGAATAAAATAACGGTTTCACTCTGTATTTTTTTTGTTTCTATAAAATAAATGCATATCTATATAGGCTTTCCCATTCTGGATCAGACTTTATATGGATCTGATGACTATCTTATCTTGTACAGAAAGCATGTTAGTTAAACATTAGCATAGCATTGCATTTTCTAGGCATTTTTGCATCTTCTCTGTAAGTATCAATTCAACAAATTTGTCAGATACATATAGAAGGTTTACTGACCTATGCATGTCAGCATAGAGTTATTTTACAAAGCAAGAACAATCATGGCCAGCCCCTTAACCCTTTGGTGCTGCAGCTGATTTAGGAGATGGATTCACGTAATGGCTGGGGTTGAAGATGAGTACTTTGAGCAGTATGGATATGAAGATTTTATGAGCCAATGCACTGTCAGAACCTGCTTTCACTCCTTGATGCCATCACAGCTTTCTCATGTCACAACTTCCCTGTCTTCTTTCCCAGTTAGCAGAGTATTAAAGGAATGCATAGCAAAAATGATTTCAACAACGATTTCATTATCAGTTGTCCATACGTAATGCTGTCAGTGAAGTTACATTCACATGATTATGCAGATAAATTCAGGTGAAGTTGCATTTGTTTCTTCAGATAAAGGTTTTGATTTATTTAACCACACAGCAGTTTTATTTTGTGATTACATTTGCATTAACTGGAAAAGCAAATACATAATAATTTGGTTAGCCATAAAGAAATTGAAATATTACATTATAAGGCATTATATGTCTTAGATAAGGAGCCTTGGCTTCTCAAAGGCCTATTTGTAGTACACAGCTGAAATTTGCTGAGAACACATCTTCCCAAACTAAGCCTGTTAAAATTGCTATTGCTTGCAAATATTTTTGTGAATAAAGAAAACCATAATGTTGAATTTCTGAAACAATCTTTTTTTCTTAATGAGCTCCTGCTTTCATAGGGGCAAAACCTCGAGACATATTCCAGGTGTAATTTTCATGGAAGCCTGTGCACAGGGCAGAATTAGAGGGGAAAGCTGATGCCCTGAAATCAATGTGTGATCTGTTCCAAAAGAAAAACAGTAACATGGAGACTGATGACTTGTGACAGGCCAGACTGTACTAATGGATTTTCCTGCAGTGACAGAGCTACTTTCAATAGGATTACACTGACATTTTTCAGCAAGAGTAACAATTCTGGCAGTCCCCACCCTGCCCACCCTGACATTATCCTCCCATTCCCTGCACTTCCTTTGTGCTCCTCCATTGTGCTGGCATGACTGTCCATGTCACCATGTGCTGAAGTGGTTCAGAAAATCAATCCAGCTAAAATTAGCAGCCAGGGTTTCACTGGGTTGTTTTTTGGCCTAAGCTCTCTGCTCTCAGTGTGCTGGCCAGTGGCTCAGTTATGCCAGCACAACAAAGGGGACATGGCAGGGGCAGTGGGCAGCAGCAAATCCAACAGGCAACATTTGGATCCTGCAATTGCTTCCTCTCCATTGCCTCCAGCACCGCTTTGGCACAAGCGTTTGTGAGGCTGCACACTGACACTTGCTGGACAGCTTTCCTAGCCAAAAAAAAAAAAACAAAAAAAAACCCCCAAAAAACCAAACAGTCATCCCTCCAGGTTTATTTTTCAGCAAGATTGATTCCTTAATATGGAAAGCCCCATCGCCACAAAAACCCCTGTCCCAGGAAGAGAATGACATGGAGCTGAAAAGTCATTGCAGTATGGAAAGAGCGAGTACCAAGCACATATTCAGATAGTGCAGCTCCTGAATGTCACACCACAGCTTTGGGAGCCCAGCAGTCTTATCAGCAGCCTAGTCTGCCCCCAGAACAATACCATTGAGGAAAGAACAATAACAAACTTATAATGGAAATACATTTTGTATTTTACACATTTTAAAAATTTGCTTCCCAAATACCATGGATTTGACAGAATCACTCCTAATCCTCAGGAATTTAATTGGTTTTGGTTTGGGGATTTGGGGGGCATTGGTAGCATGCTTCATTATGGATTTACTGTATGAAAAAATTCAAGTTTAAAGCCAGCTTAAACTAAAAAAAACCCAACACAACTTAGTGAACAATCAACCAATATAAAATTTCAATATTGAGAGTAATTGTCCTATACAATCAAAAACAGTAGGTAAAGGTCCTGCTTTGGCAAATTGAAGATAGCAATCCTAATTTATAATCAGTATCTACCCATCATTTCTACATGCTGTGACAGTTTATCTTAAAATTTCAAAAGAAAATTAATAATGTAGTGATAATTTGCCATAAGGAAAATATTCCCAATTCAGAGTTTAACTGAAGAAGACAAGATAATTTCTTGTATTACTCATCTTCATAAGCAGAAGTTGTCCCCGTGCAAATCACCTGCTTCACGCTATTCTTAGCTGTAGTGTCTGCCAGCACATTTTTCAGTAATTCTACATAATGTGTCACTTGAAAGTGAGCATCAGAGTAAACAGTCTTGCCTAAATGACTAGAACTGAGATAAACAGTTCTGTTAGCCTCAAGGAGAGTAGTATTGATGATTCACTCAGAGGATGGTTTTCCTCAGACTCTAATTGTTCAACAGGCCAGAGGGGTCAAGTTTTCAGTGTGTCACAGTAAAATGCAGTGAAACAAGACATTGCTAAGGCTTGGAAGTGACATTTTGTGTGCAGAAATACCGACTAAAAATTGTCCTTTACCTTGTCTTAGAGAAAAGGGTGTCATCCAAATGAACTTTTGGCACAGATAAAGGAGGGAGAAATGCCATATGTGTAACAAGAAGGTGTTATGTTGAGTTCAACTTGGTCAGCTTATGCTGGGCATTCAAAGGACTTGTGCACTGAACAAAATGCTGAAGGAAGTTTCTGTTGGGGTGTTGGGACAGTAAGTGTGACAAGAGTCAGGTCAAGACTGTGTTTGCTTTTTCTCTGGCTGCTGTTTTAAATCTCTCCATTCTTTAAAGCTGTTAGTACAGAATTTGGGTTTTTTGCTAGCATAGGTATAACTTACTGTCAGCAACTTTATTTAGAAATAACCCCTCCAGAATAGTCTAAGTAAAAGATGCATTAGTGTTCATATGGTGGAAAATGGGAAGAAACACAATACAACAGTTGATAGCAGGTCTGTGGGATCCAACAGAGGGACATTTCAACAGTTCAAACAATGTAATGTCCCCTGTCCTGTTCCTTTGCTAGCTGTAGTTACGACATTAGGATGTGTCTGAAAAATAAAACAAAGAAAGAGAGAAGAAATGCAAGAGCATTGTTTTGGACTGCATGAACTCTGAAGCGGAAGGCCAGGGTGATTAAGGCAAATGAACTACAGGACTGTGTTTATTAGCCAGGAAGTGGTCATTACTAAATTGTCAGGAAATGCACTGGAGGCTGATGTACCAACTCCAACATAGCTGTATGTATCAGTCATATTTTCTCAGTGTTGTTGAAATCATGGAGTAATCATGGCAACTGCATTAACTTTTGTTTGAGCACAAGCAATTTCATCTCTTTTCAGCCACTGTTGCAACTGCACCCACCTTTATTTAGAAGGGGTGAACCTGGTTTCTCTGTTGTAAATATTTTGGTGAAGATGGTGCTCATGAAACAGGGCTGACCACCACTGTCACAGAGGGTGTTTGGAGAGATGGCAGCTGCACTGTGTCATGATGTGAAATGGCAAGAGCAAACAGGGGAGGCATGAGGAGCACCTGAGAGACCCCTTCAACAGCTGTCACTGCTGGAGGCAGCTTCCTAAGAAATGCCATGACACTCTTTGGAGGGAAGTGGGGTCCCAGAGGCACCCATCTTCTCTCTATTTCACGAAGCAGTTTTGGCAAAATGCCCCCTCCCATGCTGGTAGCAGCCATGCAGCTTCCCAGCTGATTACCAGCATCCTCGACTGGAGGAATCTCTTCTGGAAACCACAGCATCATTCAGCCTTCATAGCCTGTTTAAGTCAGGACTGTATCCAGAGGCTGCCTAAGAGAACACAAGCTGCTTATGTTTGGATCCCATCCTTCCTTTCCTATCTTTCCAAGTAAGACACTGCTGCACTTATTCCAGGAGTGCTGTATATTTGCAATGGTGAATGGAGGCAGAACACCTGGTCTAGCACAACTAAAGGCAAAAGAAAAATTGTCTCCTCTGAGCTGAGCAGTGGTTCTGTACACACTCCTCCTAACCTGATGCAGTTGAGCTTCTCTCCATCATCAATCTGTTCTGTTACATGACCACAGATGGAAAGGGAGTTGGATGGGAACAATCAACCCTAAACTGGGATCCAGACTGGGAAAGAGCAGATGGGTCAGTAGGTCTGACCCATCAAGCAAGACTAGTCCCCAAAGTAACACAGTGATTCATCCAGTTTCTCTGGCATGAAGAGAAAATGACCTTTCTGTGTGCTTTTTTCTAATTTTTTTGTAGGTACTGGAATTACTCTTCAAATATTTTGCTGACACCTGTTATTTGAAGCAGAGTTGACCTTATAGTCAACTCTATGAACAGATGGTTTTTTGAAAACTGAGTATTAAAAATCAGATAGGTAAGTGCCCCTTGTTAGACATCAATATTAATTAAGTCTACAGTGAGAACAATATACAAGTAATACATAATGTAGTTCAAATTTAAGGCTTTGTTAGTATAAAGCAAGATATTAACGTGAAATAAGAACTCTTCTTATTGAGTTTCATATTTGGAAAATTTCAAAAGACCATCAGTTTGCTGCTGGTTACAACTCAGCATAACTTTGTTGTAAGCACCTTTTGAGGTGACAGCTATCTTGGCTTTGCTTCAAAGAACGCTGAATGTGTACAAGTGTCTGCACTTTGGCCAAAATATGCATCAATGGAGCATTTCCATTACAGTTTCCATAATTATTCAGGTCTGGCAGCACCCTGTTCACCTCCTTGACTGGCTGTACAGCAGTCTGCTGTGCTCTGCTCCAGCATGAAGATGATGACCTGACTGTAGCAGCCTGTGTTTAGCAGATTTGTTACAGTCTTGTTTTAGCATATCTGTGGAGTTGTCATAACTATGGTATTTATTCTAAAAAGCATTCTTGGACACCATTTTTAAAACGGCCAGGCAATTAAATTTGAAATGTGAGAAGTGTCTAAAATCTACCTCCCAAAGATAAAATTCATTTTCCTTTGCGGCCTGGCTCACACTGTGACTGGGGCCAGGCTGTTGTTTGTCCCTGTTGGCAAGCCCTTGCCCAGTATGTGCCTACTGGAAAATGTCATCTTCACTTTTGGCTCCCTAAAACACCATCAGTAATGCAGAAAGGTTGGGGGTGGCTCAAGTTATTTCTTTTAACTAAGGGCATCTCCTGATGGACTGTTTTTAAATGACAACACGAGTGCCTTGCCACGAGATGGCCTTTACCAACCACAGCTTTGGCTTCCATCTCCTACAGCATCTGGGGATTATTATCATCATTGCATTTTACTCCACAGAATGGTTTTCCAATGTAGCAAGCCTTGGGCTCCACACTTACTAAACAAGGGGTCCTCCTCTCTGCCCAGCTCATGAGGGCGTAGACATCATGAACATAAATTTTTGCACAGTTAGCTTGGTTGCAGTTTTGTGAAAACCAAACGACACCTAAAGGGATCACATTTAGAATGAGATTTCAACATGGAATCAGCAGGTTCCTCAAAGGTGGTGACTGAGGCGTTCTGTGAGAAGACAGTCCAGCAGCAGGGATGAGCCCCACGCAGGACACTCATGCTGAGAGATTAAATTAAATTTCCAGAGCATTTTTCCTGTCCTTGGCTGCTGGAGTGGGAACATTTAGATCAGCAGTTATTAAGGTTAGCACTTAATCTAGTGAGTTCATGGGGTGCTCTCAGGTCTCATTAGCATCAGCAGATGCTGAGGACATCCAGACCTCAGCCTTAACAATCACCGAGAGTAGATCAACAAAAGGGACATCAGTGCCTGAACTTGTGGTGTCACTTATTTTATACATTTTATACATTTTATACAAAGTACACAGCTAGGTCCCAATAAATAATTCTTAGGGTGAGCTGGATATCTTATTAGAAGCTTATAATAAATGCAGCCCTTTGTTGAAAGAACCACCAGAGATAACCAATTTTGGTCTAGAGAAAAACCCGTCACCTCTATCACCTATTTGGCACCTCTGACCAGAGCTCTGCATCTGTTTGTGGGCAGGAGACACCCAAGCCCAGCTTTCTCACCTGTGAACAAATAGGAGGCTGCTTTCTCTTGAGCACAGTCAGTGGTCTCATGGCTGGAGGTGGGAGCGGGGCTCGGGATCTTGGACCTCAGATCTCAGATCTCCTGGAGCCAAACTTTCCCTTACCCCTCTTGTGATTGTCCATCTCATCAGAGCACTGGCTCTCATATAGTGGAAGCTCTCTTGATTTCACATGTTAAAGATGTTTTATTTTGTATAAATTGCAATGTCAAGCTAGAGAGGGACCAACTACCTCCAGTTACCGAGGCACTCCTTTAAAAGATGAATACATGCACTTACCAAAAAATCTCTTGCAGAAAACTCATATAAATTTATGCAAGTTATACAGTAGCATCTGCCTTCATATATGGAATAAAGAAACAGAAAAATCATGTTCTGAAGCAGGAACTTCACCCTACACCCCACTCCAGTACCCTAATGAGCAAGACACAATTAGCCACTCTTTTCCTTAGAGATACCCACTACACATCTAACAAGATAGGCTCTCCTGGTCAGGTAAGCACTCCCTTGTGTACTGTGAGAATCTTGTTTTGTGCCAACCTGACATCAACTTGAAGAAGGACCCCCAGCAACTTGTAAGGAGTGGAGCAAGGTTTGATGTTTGAGCATCTTTGCACCATGAATTCAGGGACTCCATGGGATTTGGACTTGGGAAGGGGGGACAGTTCGTGATGGCTGTGCAGCAACCAGAGAGTTGTCAGAGCTGTCTGAATGAAGGAGAGGCAACTAAAAAATCAAATGCTTGTGAACACCTTTTAGGAATTGTGTTTCAGCTACTTTCATACATTTGACATATGATACATTCATCTTTCAGCCCACTGCTCAAGAGTCTGTTAGGGAGAGGGAAGGGAAGATAATCCTAGTGACAAGTCTTTGCATCCTCTCTGCTTAGCCTCAGTGCTATAGGTGAAGCCAAAGGCAAGGGCAGGCTGGAGGGACCCCATAACAACACATTTTCTGAACCTGCATCTCCCTTGTTTCACTTTTTGGCCACTGAAAGGAAGTGTGGCAGAGGAAGGAAAGCATGCCACCCAGGCACAGACATTTTCCCCAAAAATCTCCACTGATTCCATACTGGTCACCTCCTGCTTCTTCTCACTGATCATCTATAGCTGCCTGTGCAGGGACTCAAAGGGAAATGTTTCACCTTTGACTCACATCCCAGGATTTAAAAATAAACTAGAAGCTGATTTGCAAAGGCACAGGTGTTCTTTAATGTCTTTTCCCCGAGCTTCAAACATCCTTTCCTGCCTCTACATCTCTACTGCTTTTGTCTCAGGACATTTACCAGTATCTTTTCTGACAGATTCTGGTTATCCCTCTTGTGACCACTTAACTGCTGTTACTCATTTTAAAAATAAATACAGACACCAGGGGAAAGAATCTTAATAGAAGCACAATATGCTCATGTTAATATAAGTACATATTAACTCTGGGCTTCCCAGCACAAGACAAAACCATCTGAAAATCAGGCTACGGAGACTGGATAAATTTACACTATTCTCCCTGGTATTCTGTAAGCAATTAAAACTCATTTAAAACTCAGCCTGCGATGTGAGTTTGTGATCCACAGTGTCCTGCAGCACAGAGTTGTTCAGTGCCCACAAGAACTGTAGGAGAAGAACAGAGGGACAAAGAAACCACCGACTGCATAAATCCTCCATAGACAAGCCTCTGTTGATTGTAAAGGACAAAGAGCACGTGGAATTTGGGCTATTCAAGGATATTATGCTGTGTACAGAACCATTCCACCACTGTGCTCCCGACGCAGAGTTAATTCTGTGTCTGTTGGTGGTAGGGCATCCCGACAGAGATGAGCAGTAATTATCCTACCCAAAAGAGGGCAGCAGTTAAACTTGTACAGCGCAGTTCGTGTTATTTTCAGAAATGGTTTTTAGCAATGACAATGTTGTTTCAAGTAGCTCAATGACTGGGAATTGTGCCAGAGCCTGACAGTAGAAGCTGTTATTTTATTGATATTTCTCAAAAGGAAGTCAAGCCTGATTATGCATGTTGACACTCATAAAATGCAAAGTAACATTTAAATTCATAATAAAGGGATGAGGATGCTTTCTGTAAGAGTGAGGATGTTAATCATTTAATTTAAGTCAGTCATTGAGCTGCAAAGTGAATTTCAATGTATCAGAAAAGAGCAGACAGAGCCAGAGATCTGCAATCTGCTTCAGAAAGTTTCCTTCCTGCCCCTTGAGCTCCAGCTGCTGTCACTGGGGTTGTCCAGTTGCTGTCTGTGCCACACCACGACTTGTCCTTACCACAAAGTGACTCCTAAGCCCACTGATCAGCACTGTTTTCTTCTTCTTGCTACTTACAGCCACGCTTCATGCTTCATTCTTTCCCCTACTGCTACTCAGCTGCTAGAAAAGAGATTTTTTTCTTCCAGATAAACTGCTTTCCATCTTATTTATTGGTTCTTTCTTTTTCTGCTGCTGACACTTCCACCTTCTGGCCAGGGGAGCCTCCAGAAGCTCCTTGCCATCCCTGGCCCAGAGTCCCAGAGTCCCGAGGCTGGAAGAGGCCCTGCAGGTCCAACCTCCTGTGCTGAACTCAGAGCAGGCAGCATAAGGTCACCTCAAGGTGTCTTACAGTTGAGGTAGAGCAGGAACCAAAGCAGGAATGTGCTGGAAGCAATTTACTCTGCTTTGGCAAAACCACGTATTAAATCAGCTGATTCCCAAGCCAGCTGTTACAAAACCCTCCAAGCTATCACCACACCGAGCAATTAGAATTTTTGCAGCTTGCCACCAGGATTCTCACCCTGTGAAGGAGATCTTGAAGTGGGCTGAATTTAATAGAAACCAAACACAGAGTAAAGCACTGCAGAGAGAGGCGCTGCTGTCATGGTTGCTCAGCAGGGGCTGCCTCCTGTCGCCTCCAACCTGCTTGAGGTTCTTCATTCTGCTGTGACTTTGAGTAACAGGCTCCAAGGTTGTAACAGCATTAACTACCAGGGCAAAGTACAGGGCTGCTAGGAATATGGAATTGGCTTTGGCTAGGGAGCTACATAAGGCAGGGGTTGGTCTTGATTGCCTTGACTATGTGGGATTTGAGTTCAGTCAAAAATACCAGGAGGCCCCTCCATCAAACAGCACCAGTTTATGGTGACATGAAACACGGAGGCAGCCCAGAATATTTTTTCCTGGGGGCATCACATGCCACTCTCAGCCTGGCACCTGTGAGGCACCTGATGTGCCATGCTTAGCTGTGACAGTAGAGACATAGGCTTGGCTATCACCCTGGGTGGCTCCATGTCCCCCAGATATGTCCTTCTGTAGCAGCAAGATGACCAATCTCCTGTGCCATGACAATCTGTGCTGCTTAGCTACTCACTGTGTCAGGCTGTCCCAACTAATGGAGACAGAAAAACATCCCTAGGGGGTGGGACATTAGTCCATCAGTGCCACTAGTACGGGCACAAATGCTTGGCTACCACTTGGCTTTAGGAGTGGTGACTGCTCACTGCTCCGCTTCTGCCAGAGCAGGTGTAAGGATTCCTCCCCTGGCACCACACTCGCTCCTGCTGGTCTGCTCAGGGCCTTAAACTGCCAACCCTGAAATGCTTTCACATCGCTACATCTTGTCATCTACACTACTCTGTACCTTCCACTGGGAAAGCTACCAGCACAAGCACATCTGGGCTATGGTTAATTTTGAAAACAGCAATAACAAGACATTCCTGCATTGCTGCAAACCTGCAGCCACTTGGGACACCAATTCCAGCCACCTCTGTTCCCCTGACTTAACCATAGTAGAAAAGAATACTTCCAAATCAGCAAACCACAGCATTTCAACAAACTAAAGCAAACTGTGCCCAGCAGTGTCAGTGCCTCAGCTCTGAGCTGGGGTAAATAACCTTTGCTTGTCCCACTCTGGCACTTCACAAAGCGACGCTTCCCTGCGATCGGCTCGGCCACGGGAATGGGCTGTGTGGAGCAGACCCAGCAGCTTGGCCAGCCCCCAGCTCAGGCAGGGGGTGCTGCTGTGTGTGCTCCTGGTCTGCCCACAGCATGTGACACCCTCCACCGACAGCACTGCAGGCACCGGCTCAGATCATCACATCCTCAGAACCCTCCTGTTGTGATTCCCATTTCTAGCCCTGGCTGCAATATGGATTAAACTCCAAAAGAAGGCAAGAAGATTGATAACATCAGAGCTACATGCAGGATGAGGCTGTCAATTAAGTTCATTTTAATTTCAAATATTAGTTGGATTTGTTTGACCTCTTTGTTATTTTTAGAGCTAGTTTAAGTTGGCAGGTCCTGCTATGTGGGAAATTGAATGTTAAAACAATCCTTCAGGCCTAAATTGGAATGCACAGTTGGAAATTTCCAAGAAATTATACTTCCAAAATCTGTTCTGGAAACTTCAAAATTACATAGTCACAGCAGCTCATTTTAATGTTTGCAATTCTGAATATAGTGTGTTAAATATAAAATATAAGCCCTTTGCCTTTTTATTACATTCTTTTGGTTTGATTTCTTTGGAAACAAAATATTTTTAACATGTTTTAGATATATGATTGTAAATGCACTGGTAAGTTCCCCCAAAATATTTCCATTTTGTCAAACCAATATTTTCCTATGTGAAGTGTTTTCTTTGGGGAAAGAAAACCCACTATGGATTTGAATTTGCCTCCTTCTGCCCAGGGATTTGGTCTTCAGCAACACAAATAGAGTTCCCTGAGGGAAACAGCCTGTCCCCAGTCAGTCCCTGGGAACGGAAAGACAATGTTCTTCTGGGAGATACTTCTATTTAGATAATTCTTCCAGAATTAAGCATCTGGGGGGCAGAGCACTGACATGTGCCAGTGATACAGTCCCTCTGCACAGCGGGGACAAGGTGCACATTGAGAAGA
This sequence comes from Ifrita kowaldi, assembly GCA_013398055.1. Classification (NCBI taxonomy): domain Eukaryota; kingdom Metazoa; phylum Chordata; class Aves; order Passeriformes; family Cinclosomatidae; genus Ifrita; species Ifrita kowaldi. The sequence goes on from VZRS01009220.1 coordinate 25,193, forward strand.
TGGGTACAGAAAAGGCGTTATTACTCCCCTTGGTGACACACCATGAGTGTCCCACCAGGCTTGCAGCAGATCATCATCATTCCTACCAGTGCTCTGCCATTTATCTGTGGCACTTCTGTCTGTGAAAAGGTGCCTGATCTGTGGCAGTCACCCCATTTACCTATGGCTGTGTGGGTGTACATTTTCTGAAATGGGCTCCTTTTAGGTGAGAGTTGTGTTCTGGCTGTGCATGGCTCTGCTCAGTGGTGGGCAAAGGCTGGGGAACAGCCAGGGTGGTCTGTGCCCCAACACCTCAACAGCTTCAGAATCCTTCATGCAGCCCTTTAGCCGTACTTTCTTGCAGGATCTTTGGCTGGGCACTGTCTGTCCATGCATTCCTGCAGCTACGGTACAACACTCAGTGAGATGAGGCTTCTGTGCAGGACCACGATGCCAAGAACAACCATGCAACCCCCACAGCCAGGCTCCCAAAGGCTTGGAGACCAGCAGATCTGGCTGGTGACACCCATCTCCCGTTACACTCAGTCTGAGGTCCTTGTGCTGGGGAGGATGTGTCATCCCTGGAGGCTTTTCCTGGACAAAAGTCTGGCTGGCCAGAGCCACCGTGGGCTGCAGCCCATGGTGAGTTGGAGGTTGGATGGCAGATCTCCAGAGGTCTCTGCCAACTGGCGTTTCTGTGCTCCTATTGTTTGTTCACCCCTGGCCCCAGCCAAAGCAGATCCAGCTGTAAAGCCAGCCTTGATACCCACTGCTCTTCCTGCCAGTCCCCAGTCAGTTTGGGTATCTGCAGTCTTCCTGGTTTCCAGCCAAGTGAGTTCCTCCTATAAAAAAACCCTTTCTTTTGTTGGAGTTCCGTCATAACATCAGGTTAAACCACACTCTACATGGGTGCTTTTGAAGCTGAATTTCGACTTTTCTTACCTGTTAGATTTCATGCCTAGAAAACCAAACCAAAAAACCTCTTCCCCATCCTTCAGTGTTGAGGCAGATGCAAACATATAAATAGTTGGAGAATATACCTGTGAAGTATTGGACAACTGAGCCTTCCATAGGAATGTACCAACGCACACTCTTGTCCCCGTGCCAAGGTCCCAGTAGCAAAGTTAGACACATAGAAGGTAAATGTGTATTCCCTCCTTTCCTTTTTGCTGGCTGTACTATTGAGAATGATCAGGTCTCTTCAGTGAAATTAACTGCTTTTAAATTGGTATCAGACCAGTAAAAGCCACAGGCAGTGGCTGAGCTGAGCTTACTGCTGCTATTGAGGCCAAGAATGACCAATGCTATGGAAAGCAGCTATCAAGAAAACACAGTAACTCATCAGAGCATGAGGCCACCACGAGCGGCTGAGGAGAGGCTGCCCTCAGGAGCGGGGATTGCATTTTCAGACTTTGCATTACTAAAGATAACCCACTTTACTGGGTTAACTTTGCCATGTTACTGAGTGACCTGCAGATCCTTCTCCTTTCTAGCTCAGTTTCCCCTCTGGCCGCTGAAAGCTATCAGTGCTCCCTTTGGAAAGGAGCAGAATTGTGCAGCCAACTGTTGCCCTGAAGAAAGAAAGGATAAAACCTCACCCATAGCTGCCCAACAGCATAAAAGCATGAGAAAAAAAAAGCACTATTACTTATGACAAGCATATTTATGAGACATTTGATGTGGCCTTCACAAGCACAGCCAGGAGTTTAAGGGAAAAGCTTTCCATCTGTGGCTATACTTTGTGGCACTTGGTGAGCTCCTTTGTGGCGCTTGGCTGGGCAAACCAGCAGCATCATGGCGAGCTATTGCTCCGTTTTGCTCTAAAGCAGCCCAGGGATGGAGGCAGCGTGGGAGCCACGTGGCAATGCAGCCTCTCTCTTCCCTGTACAGCAGCACCCAGAGCTGTGGGCCTGGCTCACTGGGTGAGGACACGTGCAGGCTCCCTCCTGTCCTGCAGGACTCCCTGGAAAAGCTGCTGTGTGCCCCCAACAAGGGTGAGACCTACAGGAGGTGCAAGAATGTTCTCCCCAACATGTGCACACCCATCAAGTAACCACTGCACACTGCAGCAAGACTGGACCATCTTTAAAGTCTTTTCCTGGCTGCCACTCACGGCCTAACAGGATCAGCTATTTCCCCTTCAGCCCACGTGTATCCCTTGCACATCCAATTTCCCCTTTTCTTACAACAACCAAGGGGTCCAAGTACCTGAGGTTTTCTCGGGTCATGGGGATGAGATGGGGTGTGCCTTAACTGTATTTTTGAGCCCCATTGAAGTCTGAGAAACACTTAAGATCACCCAAGGCCTGCTTCATGAAGCCCCATTCTCTTCACACATTTAAAAATAATAGATGCTGTAACAGGTTTTTTTCATCTCACAGCACTGAAGTAAAGGCACTTTCAAAACCACGAGAGCTGCAAGTCAGTGCATCCATCAGTCCGTTCGAATCTCTGCTGTCCATGTCGCCAGGCTCCAGTTTCCTGTGCAAGGCCTGGAGCTACTGTTGCATTTGCAGAAAGTGACCCCAGCTTTATGGATCAGATCCCCTGTTTGTTTTGGTGAGATGGAGCCCAGGACTCCATTTTTACAAAAAGCTGCCCACTGCTCATTCACTGCTCAGAACAGAACCACAAAGAAGGCACAATTTCCATGTTCTTGCTGCAGCAAATGTCTCTGCCAGGAAAAACATTTTTACACTTTTTTTGGGGGGGTGTGTATGTGTTTTAATGGTTGCTATTTCTACATTATCTATTCCTAAGATTATTTCCTGTGGGAAAGATTTATTATTTTTAATTCCAATAATAAATTTAGTAACAGTTGCCATTTTCTGCCAATGTTTCTGCATTTTGGGATAGTACCAAATTATATGTTCTAAATTCCTCTTCTCATTGCAGTTTCTCTAGGAAAGCTTTTAAGGCAGTTATTTCATACCTCAAAAATTACAGGGAAAAGAATTTTCTTATGCTCGTGAGACCAATTTTCCATGCAGTTCCAGGCTATCGCCTGCTTCCTGCATAGCCTCATTCTTCCATTTCCATTTAAAAGTCAAATGCTTCTCTCCCTCATTTAGCTTTCATGTTGCTCAAGCTAGGCACCTGGTTATAACTTCCACTGCCAGTTCTTTTGCATCCAACTAGGAATAATTTGCTTCTCAACAATTGTCGCTGCTGCTCAGCAAACCTGGCCCCACTGAAGAGTAGAGGTATGAAAGGCTTGCAGAGGCTCCTTTCTGCTCCTGGCAGCCCTGCTTTATGAAGTTTTCTGGTTTTTAAAGTTATCTGGGGGTTTTTTTGATGGTTTGTTTTGTTTTTGAGGAAGAAGTGTTTTAATACCAACCCTGAGTTTTTATAACCTCTGAAAAGGAGATACTTGAAGATTTTGCAGGAAGTTCAGCAGAAACAAGAACGCTTAGAGCCAGTCTCAGTATGTGGCACAAGGTTTAGTTGTTCAAATTTCATAAAATTTACTCCCAAGTTTCTGTCTACCTCTGAAATGTCTGCAAAGGATGAGAGGCTTCTACAGACCGTGCCGGATAAACTTGAAAGATTGGTTTTTCAAATCGGTTCTTCTTTAGGTGAAAGGAGAGTTGGCTTCTGTTCCCTGTAGCAGAGATTGTAAATCAGCAATATACACGTGGTGGAAGCACCTGTTTCCTTCTGGGCTAGTTTCTCTTGTTTTGCTTAGTTGCAGAGATTCTGTATGCACAGGTGAATTATTCACATTTGAGAAATGAACCACAGGCAAAGCCAGAGGGGGCAAGCCAGGGTTGTGGCTGCCCTGGCAGTGCCACCACTGCACAGAAAGTGACTGCACTCAGTTTTATGCCAACCCCTAACCTGGTCCCACCAAACCAAGTTTTACCTAGAATCCTGCTCCTTATTCTTAAGGGCCATGAGGACAGAAGAAATTGTCTGAAGGTACCCAGAGATTCCACATCAAATGCTGCAGGAGCAATGAGATTTGGATCTCATGTCTGTAGCTCAACCCCATCAATAACATTACAAAAAGAAACCCATTAAAACTTCTGCCTTAAAGGAGGAAGAAGTTGTCTGTTTGAATAATACATAACACATTGTAGATTTTGATTCAGATTTTTAATAAATTCTGCCAGTAGAAGCTTTCAAAGGCAATGATATATCAATAAATAACAGTTAAATTGAGTTCCTGAGAAAGAACCTACCACATGAAAGAATGTCAGATAGATGTAAATAACAAAAAAATGGCATTACTATATAAAAAAGCAGTAATACTGAATCTTACATGAACTGTCACAACACAAGCACTGCATACCTCAGAACATTCCTTTCATACAAATGTAAACAAATACACAATCATTTTTGTTTAGTTTAGGCTGATGAATTCATATGTTGTTGCTTAGATATCTAAACAATGGATAGGATAGGATATGCTAAAACATTAAGGAATAATATGTGGAATAATATACGGAAAAAATAATGAAGCTCCAGATTTAAAAATAAAATAAAGCAAAAACACATTAAAGGAGTGTTTTCCTCAAATGTTATTAGGTCAATCACTTTAAATAGGACTGTTACACTAATCTGAATTAAGGATTTTTGTGTGTGTTTACTTATTTAGTTATATATAATATATATGCAAATATGTATGGCTTAATTATCTTTAGTATTCTGATATCATCTTGAATAATTCTCACCTATACATACAAGAAAAAAATGCATATTTTAACATAGTTAAGAACTGGTATTTCGAAGTATGCCTATAATTTGACAGAAATGAAGGCCTATTGTGCTCCATCACAGCAACATTTTAACCTCTAGACAACGGGACAGAACGACCTACTGACAATGCCAACAATTTCCAATGTCAGTGCCTGAAACACTGGGATCCTAAATGGATACACAGCCAGTTACCTGTGGGGACCTGATGCATGGAAAGCCACGTAGCTCCAAGTGCTGTAGGTGTCCATGGAGCTGCAGGCACCCAGCCTCAGCCTCGCTGCACCCGGGGCCTCGACGCATTACAGCAGCCCCGCTTTGGGAGACGCTCCAGTTTGGATGCTGTGCTGCCTCTGCCAGCTGGAGCCACAGCCAGTGTGCTGCTCCCTGCCTGAGCCATGGCCTCTGTGCTGCTCCTTGCCTGAGCCACGGCCCCTGTGCTGCTCCCTGCCTGAGCCAGCCCCATCCAGGCTCTCCCCAGAAATCTGCTCCGTTGTAATGGCCTGGCTGCTGATCCTCGGTGGGGAAACGTGTGTGCCCGTGACACGTGCCTACTAAAACCATCTGTTACATCAGACCACAACATCACTACTCAGGTATAACCTTTGCAATCTGTTTTACAAAATTAATATTGGATACAATCATAAGAGGAAACCATCCACACAATACATTATCAACACATGGTTTAAAATGGTCTAATTTTAGACCCTTAGAAAAATGGATCCACAGGACCTGCCTGTGAATGGCAAGAAAAGGCCATTTCAAATAGAAAAACACTGCTCATGCAACATTCTTCACACACTAGACAATGAAATCACACCCAAGTTGCCACTTGCTCACACTTTCTATTACACTCCAATAAGCAGAAGGAAATAAAGCAGCTTTAAGATTACGTCACAATTTTGAAATGTGGAAAATACATATAATAAACAAAAATCACGGTGTGAATACAATGGCATCAGTAAATTTAGAAAATTAGAGAGCAGTTTTCTTTTTTTCATTTTTCTTCCTTTTTTTTTTTCTTTCTTACATTATTGCACAGAGACCTTTCATCACATGTTCTTCAGCTTTATGCATCTTCCTAAATGTGAAGTAAGTGCTATGGATAAAATAAAAATGTAGAAAAGAAGAACAGCAGCATGATTTGTCAAAGTTAATCCCTATAATTTAGTAGGAAAAAAACCCTGCTATAAACAAAATATAAGTGCTCTTTATTCATTTAAAAAATAACGCTGACAGTTGCAGAAGTCTGTAAATGTTAATCTGAGTAAGGGGGATGCTGACCTCAAATAAAAATAGGCCTAGAAATGACAGACTGCTGGCCTTGCAGATTTTGGTGAAGACCAGGATTTCAAGTGTAATTATCAACAAAGTTATTTACAGTAGAACTGACCTGAACTTTCAAGAGTGCCATCTTTAGGATCTGGCCCTGCAAGCTTCTTACTCCCCAGGATGTCTCCAGCCTCAGCTGAAGGCACACCTGACCAGGTGCTGCAGGATCAGCTCCTAAAAGATCAGTTGGATCCTCCTAAAGGCCCTATTGGATTTGAGATTAGTCTTATCTGGAGTACTCTATACAATAATTTACACATATACAGGCTGACAAGCTCCAGTCTGATCCACCACGCCTTTGTCTTCTACATCAGACTTCTCAGACTGGCAAATTTCCATGCCAGAAGGTTTGGGATACCTGAATGGATACCCGTTGTCATCAAAGAATCTTCGGAAAGTAAACTCATAAAAAGCATGTTCTGTGTGTTTGTTGTTGGAAGAGGCTAGTGGATCCCAGGTCCTGGTGCTGTCACCACTAGCATCATTCCAAGGACTTTCTTCTTCAACTGGATCAAAATTTGAAGTGTCCATTGGATGGCTGATCTTTGGAACATAGGGAGCTGGCTGCCTACGGATATCGGTAGAGAAGTCCATAGAGTGAAAGAAAGAATGGGCTTTAATATCATCTGCTCCATTTCTTCCAAGCCTGTCCTCAGCAGCACAGCAGAGTTTTGTGATGAGATCAGTTGCCTCAGGGCTCAGCTTGATCTGTGAGGGAATGTGCAGTGTGCTTTCCCAATTTATCACCTGCAGGTAACAAAGGTATTAAGGAACTTCTGATCTGGAAACAGAACCCTTCTGATGGCCAACATGAACTGCACAGAAGTGCACACACAACGAGTCATCTCACAGTCTTTGTAGTTCAGAGCTTCAAGAACCCAATGATTAGATCGCATTGCCTGTTAGTAATTACTCTAATGAACCAGAAAAACATTGTTGGCTAGCAGACAAAAGGAGCAATTCCATTTTTTTAAAAGGCAAATTCCTTCCTGAATGCTCCCATAGTCAGATTTGAGAACATACTCAGTTTACACATGATTTTGTGGAATGACTTCAAGGAATTACTTCTCTTTGTCTCCAAAACATAAACTAGGAAAAGTGGTGACAAGATAGATCCTTTCTAATAAAGAAATATCATTGCTCAACTTTGAAACACTTACATTGACAACTGCAATTGTCACTGGCATATGAGATACAAACAGGCACCCTAAGGAATTTAAATGGATGAACTTGTGCATGAGAAATCACAATTCTGCTGAGAAGACACATAAAACTAACACCGATCACCGCAGTTGGGCAAGTCAGTTCTAGTCTGATATTCTGTGTCTTTATTTACTGGCAAAGGATATGTGCGTGCATAAAACTATTCAAAATCAGGCTTTTTAACCATTACTCCTTTCTCTAGCAAAAGAAAGGGGAGTAGGTCTGTGCACGGAAGAGAAGGGAAGGGAAAGGTTAAAATTTTGCTACCACAGATTGGAACTTCGCTTCAACTTACCTTCAGCTGGGTTTCTGTGGGTGTAGGAGCCAGGAAAGGAGGCTGTCCCACTAACATCTCAAAGAGGATCACACCAACACTCCACCAGTCACAGAGCTGAGTGTATCCTGAAAGACAAGTCAAAGGGTTCATCTCCACTAGCCAAGGAGAATGCGCATAGAGCTACTTGCAATTAAGTATTAAAACATGCAGCACAAACTTCTGCCTTTTCTCAGACAAAAAGTTTGTGACTTCTGCTTGCTGACCTAAATTTTACTGCTGTCAGTAAAGACCTAATCCTGTTGTCCTTGAACCTTTGTGAATAAATTTAATTCTCAACAAAAGTGAGTAGTGAAACTGTATCATTAGAAAGAATGAAGGAGGTTTTTTGTGCCCAGCCCCCCAGCTACGCAGCACAAACTGGACCTCAAAGAATAACAAAAATGTTTAGTGACTGATGCCCACCCTAGGTTCAGTGGAGGTGATGCCATAACTTTGAAAAGCTGCTGGAAGACACAACCTGGCTCTACAGACAGAAGAAAACCACAGATGACTTTCTGAGCAAGTTCCAAACAAAGGAACAACTTCAATCACCTAATTGCTGAGACAAGACCAGTAAGGTATATGTTTGAGGTCTCAAAAAAAAGATTCGAACACCAATTTCAATGGAACTTGTGTCATCAGATGACGTAGGACCCAGTGTGAAATCTCTGTCAGAGAAGATTAGCCTTAGGGTCCAACTTGCAGACAACTCTGAACACCTCATCTCCTTACTACAGTGACCATGTCAGTTCTGCATGGATAGTCACCAAGTACTGTCCAAATTCCTCAAGATAAGCTTTTGAATGCAGGGTGTCCAGAGTAAATTGTGGAAAACTTTCTCTTGGGTTCCACAGGTACTGGCTGGGAATGTGAAGGACATATTTCCACGAGTGTACATCTTTCATACTTAAGTGACCCATCTGAATTAGTGATCCAGAACTATCAGCTGGCTACTCACTGGTCCGTGTTAACTTGATAGGGGTCACAGTTGTACTCCTTGAGTACAGATAATCTGCTTTATACAAGTGATATGAAAATTATTACTTAAAATTATCCAACTCATTTATTAGCAGCCTCACTCAAAGACCTCAGTGTGGACATTACACAGACACACAAAGTATGGCCACCCCCAGTGTCAGTGAGGTGATGCTAAACACTGGAGCATGGAAAGTTCTCCTTAGTCTGAGCCAAGTGTTTCCTGCCTTCAGAATTACAATCTTCCAAAGTAGCAAGCTTATTCAAGGGAGAAAAAAAAAAGTGAAACAGCAGAAAAAGGTTTACGTACCTTTACGAAGCAGGACTTCAGGAGCAATGTAATTAGGGGTTCCAACTAACGAGTGGGCCAGACATCTCTGGTGCTGCTTCTTAGCTCTTTGTTCCAATGTCTTCAGCCTATCTCCACATCGACAGTTGGACACATCATCCCAAAGATCACTGGGCTCCATGCTGTCTTGCCTGATATGGCTCCCTTTCAAATGGGAGAGAAAGTTTACATTCATGGTCATAAAACACTACACACAAAGAGAGAAGTATTTACCCAGATCTAGAGCCATCTCCTACTCTCAGTGAAGAACAGCATTTGAACTTTAAACCCAAGGTACTTTCTTATGCCCTCCCATTCACAACTGGATTTCCATACAAAATGTCCAACAAAATGTCTCTGTCTCAGCACAAGGAAGTATACTTCCATATCGGGGATACAGAACCATGGAGCATTCTTAAGTTAGCTACACCAATTGCTTATGACCTTTTTGCCAACAGAAAGCAGTACTCAATAGCACATGCAGAAGACGTGTGGACTACTCCAAATCTGTGATTAAATAATTTCACCACCAGAAGAGACCCTCCAAAAAAGTATAAACTGAAAAACTGCTGCTGCTGCCACATTACTGACAGGGTTTTGAACAGTATTGGAAACAAAAGGACTGGAAACAAGCTAACTGAATGAGTCAGAGAGAGACAGACACATTATATTGCCATTGACTTTTTGTAGAGTTTCCTGATCTGGTGTTCCTGCCAAGAAGTAAGTGCTTGTTTCAAAACAAATAACACAATACCATCCCAGAAAAAGGCAAAAAATATTACCTTTCTGATAGTATTTTGAATTGTGAGTCCACCTGAATCCAGTACACAGTCCAAAGTCAGTCAGTTTGATATGCCCATCAAGGTCTATCAGAATGTTGTCAGGCTTGATGTCTCGATGAATAAATCCCATTTTGTGCACACTCTCTATGGCCAAAGTGAGCTCTGCAATATAAAATCTAGCCAGACGCTCTGGGAAGACCTCCATCCGAATCAGTAGGCTCATCATATCCCCACCAGGGATGTAGTCCATCACAAAGTACAAATTGTCTTTATCTTGGAAGGAATAATAGAGTTTAACCACCCACTCATTGTCTGCCTCAGCAAGTATGTCCCTCTCTGCTTTGACATGAGCCACCTGATTCCGGTTCAGCACATCTTTCTTTCGCAGAGTCTTCATGGCATACAGGGCATGGGTGTCCACTTTGCAGGCCAGGCACACTTCTCCAAAGGCACCAATACCCAGAGTCTTGATTTTCACAAACATAGATTTGTCCATTTTGGCCCTTTTAAGTCTGTTGTAGTTAGACTCCTTCTGGTAGAGAATTTTCCTCATTTGTTCCTGTTCTGCTTCACAGAGGCCAGCCTTTACAACGGAAAGCAAACCACAAGAGTTAGTACTGTTATATTCATAGCAAGAGAACAATAAATGAGCATTCCCAAAACACATTTCTCAGAAAAATTAACCAAGAACCAGAAAAGATGTATTCACGAGAGATATACTCTCTTGTCTGTCTGTTGAGGTATTTCTGAAAAAAGGGCAAACTCACTGTGCCCAAACTTTGCCTGAATTTGCAAAATCTGAGATTGGTCTGCCTGTCTCATTTGGCTGAACAAGAAGGCATGGGGCAATAATGTCAGAGAGGGGAATACAACATAACAAACCTGACCATGGGATTTGGTTTACACCTTTCAAATGTGGACTTTGCCACTGCACTCCACTATATGTATGTGCACTTAAGCCCAGCTTAATTTAAACTGAAACTTAAACCTGCGTGCAGCAGTTCACTTTGTTCATGAATGGTTCCCTAGGGCAACTCACATTAACAGTTCCTACCTTGGGTGCTGTTTGTTTGGTTTTGTGTTGTAATTAAGAAGCTGCTTGTGACCTACACATTCCCAGGTGCCTTGGAACCTTCTTTAGAAACTGTGTTTCCTCCTCTACTGTATACAGCCTCCACTCTCAAGGTTTTTAGATCTCCTGAGCATCTGTTCTACAAACTTCTCTTTTTCCCCTCCCAAAATATGTGCATATAATCCTCAGGTCTGGTCTCTCCTCAGCCACTGCTGCCCAGATCCTGGTGCTATTTCCCTCCTGAATGTACCATTGCCCCTCTGCACCCAAGCTGTAGAACAGCTGGCTTGTCTACCTCCTGTCTCCAGAGAGACCCCCAGTAACTACAAGTAACATTTCACAGGGCTGTGGGGAGAAATCTCCTGGAAAAGAGAGAAGCAGCAGTATCCAATCAGATTTCCCCCACCTTTCAAGACAGAGCCTGCAGGGTGCCAACTCTGCCAACTTCAGTGCCCGGCCCTCTGCTGAGCGCCACTGGTGGCCTCCACCAGCAGAAACCCCTAGGCTGATCCCCAGGCTCCTCTGACGACTCACTTACTGCAGCATGCTCTTTTCTTTCTGCATTCCCCAGTTACGAAAGCCTGAATTAATTGGCATCAACTGAACCACTTTTGAGAGAAAGATCAGTGCCTGGTGAGAAGGGGCCATTGGGAGGGTGGAGGTGGCTGAAGCTGCCTGATTAGCAGCCTAGAAACCCAAGCATACACCCACAGGGCTGCTGCTCAGGTTGATTTAATTCCACATCTGTAGTCTAGGTATCTAAAGATGAATGTGGGCAGCCAGACTGTGCAATGAGATCCCCGTGGTATAAAAATTAAATCTGTATGAATAAAGAATGGAGGAAATCTACAGAAACTTGCAGAACAGGTAGGATGAATTTTCAGACTGAAGGAAACAGCCAAATCAAAACAAGGAATACTGTTTTCAAAATGAAAGGTAAGTACATCAATCCATAATAAAAGAAGTGTTTATTTTTTAAGGTAAAATGATGAGCGTGTTCTGTTCTTGCTAATTCTAGAATAATGCAATATTCAGATAGCCAAAATCTCCAGCACGCATATTTTCAGTCAGTGATGAGGTTTCTAGGGGAAGGAGCTGTTTTTGTTTGTACCTGCATTATCTCTGAATGAGGGAAAGCTGAAGAGTCAGAAGAGGAGAACTAGCACAATTAGATGCTGTCATACTTCCCTAGAGATCATTCCCTATCTCAGTCTCAGGGAAATATTCACTAAATTCAAGCAACACAATACAGCCTGTACTTGCAGTAAGGACAAACTATTAACTGTCACTAAAATTCCAACATTTCAAGAGATTTTCCAAGAATATTCTTTTAATTCTAACCTCAACAAACAAACTCCTGAATTTTCTGGTGCAATGTGAGCATCAAATTAATTGACTCTGGAAACTGACTGCGCTAGGGAAGATTGGGTAGTTAATTATTACCCATTATGTGTTAATAACAGCTTTCCTTAGAGCTTATCCTTTAATGCAAAAGTAGACTAGTCATATTCCAGTCATGTCTGGGAAGAAAAAAACCCCTCTTCCTCTTCCACATGTAAAAATTAAAAACACAACTGCCAGACCAACCATCAGAGCCTGGCAGCTTTGTTTTAAGCAGCACTATCAGAGAATCAGCTTAGATTCAAGAGCTACATTTAGGCATGAAAGAAGTTCTATCACCCAAAGTGCATCTCCCCGAGACCCGCCTCTAGAACAAGTTCCGGCAAGGGTCCCAAAATCAGTTCAAGCTGGTCCAGATATGGTTATTTGCACAACATTATTACTTACATGTGTTCAACAGACAACTTTCAGTCAAGTATTACACACTCAGCTGAAAACACGGCACAGTGACTACACTGCCAAGCTGAACCATGGCTTTGGTGAATGAGCAGCAATCATGGAACAGCGAGGAAGAACTAGAGCAAAGAGTTTTGCAAGAGCTGCCAAAGTATTGTCAGAATTATCTCAGCCTCAAGCCTGCCTTCTAAGTTCTTACCTATAATATGGGGGGGGGGGTTTGCTTCATTTTACTTTTCTGGTATGAAGAAATATAATTTCACATCTCAGGTTTTTTAAACAGCCTCCCAGACCTGCATCTACACTTCTAAGTGGATACAGGCTGGTATAGGGAGGTGTCTGATAGCTACTACTTCAGTGGATTCTGCCTTTAAATTTTTTTTTACAAATTAAAAATAGTAATAATCAATTTGACCCTATTAGATTTCATTATAACGAAACAAGAATTACTTTTGCCATTTCTTGCTCCAGTTGTAACCTCCTGTTAATTTTCTGCTGGTAGGTCTTTATGACGTTCTCTACATGTTGCTCCATGTAGAACTTGAAGGCAAAAGGTGAGTAGCTCTTTATTCGGGATTCTCGCTTTTCCTCATCTTTGCCGTTTTTTCGCACAGGCACCGGAGACGTCTGAATCTGCTTTTTATCCTTGCTTGGTTTTTCAGCTTTAGTGTTCTTGCTGCTTTTATCATTTCGCTCACTGCTCTCTTCAGCCTTGTTGCTCGTCGAACTGGGGACCACACGCAGAGTCTGCTCCACGCCCATGCACAAGCAGTTGACATCAAACTGCTCAGAGGTGCCAGGAAGTAACAAATGCTTGGGATAGGGTGGCGGTGGACACCGCAGTTCCTGGTTCCCATAATCCACATCTAGCTGATAGGCATTAGCCGCTCCAGGCGGTGGCACGTGCTGCTCCATGATCTCCAAGCCATCCACAGCCGGTGTCTGCGCAGGCAACCACCCAGGATGGGAAGGTCCCACTGCAGTCTGAGGCTCGGGTCTCATCACTCGCATGCTTTTCACTGGCTGGAGGATATGAGCAGACGTGACTGCCGTGATTGTGTTTGGAGACGTAATGGAAGGATCAGGTTTTCCTGGAGGAACCTGCCTCATAGACACTGTCACTTGTGGCTGTTGCTGGTGGTTGTTGAAGGAGTTTGTTCTGCTTGGCACCGTGGCATCAGGTCTGAAGGATACGTGTTGCCGTGGAGATGCTTCTATTCCTGGGTTTTGTAAAGAATCTCTGCGTGACGGGGTTGCTGCCTGCCACTGCTGAACTTGAGGATTATTCATGTCATAGAGGTCCATGTTTAGGCTATTTCTAGACGGAGTTAATAGATTTTGTGGTGGACTGTCTGAAAAATCATTAGCAAAGGCCGGACCTCTGGATATCACATGCATTTGATGAGAAGAAGGACTTGTCTGTTTGTGATGAGAATGTGAGATATACAGGCTTGCTGGTGCCTGCTGAAATACATGACCAGTATTGTTCTGAACAACTGCCCCTTTATTTGGGAGATTGGCATATCCTCCCTCCTGCTGCATCTTGTTTTGGAAGGATGGACTCCGCTGAACACCATACCCCATAGGTTCCCCCTGCACCATCATGTGCTGTCTACTGTAGTGTTGGCTGTTGGAGCCATGAGACGCCTGCAGCTGCAAGGCCTGACTGCTGTGATTAGCCACTGGATAATTAATCACAGAAGACTCCATATTTGCAGGGTATGCTTTCTGCTGGTGGCTCGTTGGTGTGCTGTGAGTGCCTACTCCAGAGGGTCGCTGTACAGGAGCAGTCATAGCTGAAGACTGAGAAGTAGAGATTAAATAGTCCATGTATGGCCTTGGAACTTCAGTAAGCATATTTGCACCTTCTGCTCCAAAGCCTGTCCCTTCATAGGCGGCATTACTGATTTGATGATAGGACGGAAAAGATTCATTTGATCCTTCAAAGCTCGGCCTGCGGGTTACATTATTTGGCACAATACCCTTTCCTTTATAAAAAGAACACAGAAGAATGTTAGGAAACAATTCAGGTGAACCAATTACTTTGTATTACTCATCCATCTATACATACAGACATACACCACACACACTGCACATGGAGTATGTGTTATAAAAACACCTTTCAAAATCTAAATTAAGCACTCTGAACATTTGAAGTTATAGATGCCAAGTATTCCTACTGATAACGAGCTACTGGCTCACGATATTGCTCATGCCAGGAATCATCAGGGAGTCCTATCAAATCATGAAAATAGAAGCACAAATTCTCTAACTATGAACTCATCAGATTACTCTACAGTCTGTTTTTTAAAGCTGGACCATTATTACCAGTCATTGCTCTCAGACAGGAGGAAGCCACAGAGCAGGGTGTTAAGTACAACACCAACGGGAGGGAAAAAGCTCCTGGAAGGACTTTCTATACAACTTAAAGTCAACATTGCTATAAACTTCTAGGCCATCACGGAGTCCATCTTCTGTACAGTGAGCCACCTGCTCATACTGGTTTTCTGTTTACGTCTCTCTCTTCCACCATTCTCAAAAATCCCTCTTTCCCTGTCCTTCATTTAAACAAAGGCATTATACAGTCTGTCCTGTATTCCTTCCAATGTGCTGGACACAGAGTACCCCCTCATAATACTCATCTTCCATCTGCTGGGAAGGAAAAATCTTTCAGGGTGTCAACATATTAATCTTAGCTTGAAGAATGTGTAGAGACAAGATAGCAGCATTCCTACAGTGGAAGCGTTAACGGCACTTTTCATCAGTTCTTTGATCTGAGGACAAATTGCAGGTGTATAAAGCACTGGCTGTGCTAAAAAGACAAGGGGAGACTCTGTGCTGTTGTTATGTTTTTGATCCTCTTCTGGTTCTTTAGCTTTTACAAATCACAGGACTTGGCCCATCTATGCCTAAACCATTTCCTTTTAAAATCCTGACTTCACAAAGCTTGTAAGAATAGTCATACTGAACTAACAGGCTTGAACAATGGATTACAAGTTTTTTGCAGTACAGCATGTGCCAGCTGGACCAGATGCAGCACACCTGAGCACAGCTGCTGACTCCTTGCCTTGACACACAAGCCCTGCTGCCTACACACAGGGACGTGCATGGCATTAAGACAGGTTTATGCACCCTCTCTGCACACTGAAGAGACTGCCACCACACTAAAGGACACCTTCATAAAGAATGCAATGTTTTGAAATGGAATCAGGTTGGACAAATAATCAGAGGCCTTTAAAGTGACATCTCTAATTTGGCAGCTCTTTCTCCTGTGATAACACAAGGCCAGCATTACTGAGGCTGTTCTTACAACACCACCCCTGACAGCTCATCTGTTGGGACACAGTGAGATGCATGGATGAGGCTGTGGCAATCCAAAGCATCCTGAGAAATGGGTACTCTGGCCTGGAAGTGGGAGGCAGCCATAAGACCCATTTGTCATCTCTGTCAGTAGGATTCATGCTGAGCCTTGGGGGCAAGCAGACTTTGCTTTCCCTCATCAGAGGCCACAAGAGAAAGTAGCAGCAATAACTGCCCTTCTTTGGGACACATAATTCAGCTGTGCAAATAATCTTGATGTCAAGAGAGATATGATGTCCACCTCCTTGCTTTGTATACCAGTAAGTCTGTTCTGGTCTGATGGAGGAACATTTGTATTTGAGTAACAGATTTCTATTTGAGAATGTAGACTATGAATGAGTACATAGACCACTCTTTGGAAGCAGGTGAGTTGTACTGAGGTTCCAGCCCAGCTGGCCTTGCAAGGCCAGGTTCACTTCACTATCTCCTACAAGACTGCTATGGAACACTGCTGTCCAACACTTCTCCCCAGTGACGACCCTACTTTAAAAACTAGCTTACTGCAAGAAAGAAGAACACAATCAAAAAAAAAAAAGCTCATGCTTACCTGGTGAGGTTTGCTTAATTACACGTACTATCTGTTCATTTCTAGGATCCAAGTAGCTCATCTTACTGATGTACTCCAGGGCTGCTTCAATACTCCTGCTCCCTGTCTGCTTCAGTGCTCGAACAGCCATCTCCTGTACAAAGCAAACAAGAATTGAATCACATCGTGACAAACCCCAAGCACTGGATTATGAGTTCTACAGCAGTTAAGTGTTCTTACATTAATAGGAACATTTTAAACACCAGATCACAGCTGCCTGAAGCACAATGGACTCATATTTTGAAAGCATTTGCATGCCTTACACAACTCAAAAATTATAAGAAGAAAATAACAAAACACACAACCTACCCAGATTCTGGCAATTAAAGAAGCCTCAAATTAAAATGTGTACTTCAAGATCCCTTAAAACAATCTTTGAATCAGGTATGGATAAGGCAGCATAGTTTCACACTGGATGAAATGAAATGAAAAATTAGCTGACAAGTGTTTGAGAGCATGTCTCTTAGTCACATCTGAACATAGTAAAAACTTTATCCTTTCACAGATGCCACAAAGAAGCTAATTAGGCAGGGTATGATTTCTGCTCACTAGAGTCAACTGGGAAGAAAAACTGCTGTTTTCAGTACAGCTGGGACATCATCCACTATTTGTTTGGAAAAGGACTGGGCATCCCAAACTGAGAGTCACACTGTCAGTCTTTTTAGCTGTATTTTATTGGGCACACGTCCATCACTGAGAAGTCAATGTGGGTGCCAGACACACAGCCTGAAAACTAAAACTGAGGCAAACCATGCAAACTTCAAACACAACCACAGTTAGCAATCCCTGCTCTACAGCTCCCTGCAGTTTATTTATACTTTACTTATAACTCATACTTACTTCTGCTTCTACTTCTACTTTTACCTTTCAACAATGACTCTAGCATTGCACGGTTGCAAAGCAAAATTTTTAAATCCTCATGAGGCTGCACGGTCTTTGCTGAAATGATGGAGAAACTGAAATCCAGAGCTTTGACGTTGAATTTAACTCACAGAACTTTACCCATCAAAAAGTTGGATACCTACTCAAAAGTAGCTGCTGAGAACCTTATAATCACCTCCAAAAGGCAGTTCACAGAACAGATATAAGAGGAGGTAAACCTTAGTGACAAAAGATTAGAGAACTAACTTGAACTGAACTTCCAGCTCTTAGATGGCTGAAGCTGGATGAAATGAATGCCACCACCAAGGATTTGCATGCAAATGTCAGTATCCTATTCTCTTGCCACTTTACTGCTATTTTTAGGGGAATTCTGTCATTGCAACCTGCCCACCGGGCAGAATCAGATGGAGGTTGTGCCTCCCTGGCCTGGCTGACTGGTTGCAGATGTGGCAGCGGGGCTGGCACCGGTGCATGGCTCTCCCACGGGTCAGTTCTGGGCACTGGCTGGCAGTCGGGAGGCCCAGCTGGAGCAAAGGGCAGCTTTCCTTCACTGAACGGCAAGTACCTGTCACATACTCACTAATTGTTTACTTAGCAAGGCAGGACCATCTCAGGTGACACCAATTCACGCTTAGCACAGAGCCACACCCTGGCACTTGGCTGGCATTGGCATCTTGCTTCGCTTAACTCAGACCCCTCCTACTCCCTCCAAAATCGCAGCGTTTTCTCCATTAGTCAGAGGTTCTGCTTGGGGAACAGCTATAGCAAGCTGAGTATTTTTCATACAATTTATGACTCATAATTCATAGAAAGGCAGTAGTTGGTTTCACATTTCCTATAGCTGAAATACTTCACTGGCATCAACACATTACTAGGGGCAATTTTAAATCAACAGAAAAATATTATGTATGAAGGAAAGAATTTCCCACAATGTTTTTTCCTCTTTCTTTTTTCTTCTTGTGGATACATTTCTAAAGTATTAGCAAATTCACATCCTAGTGCTCAGCATTCTCATCATCCAGGGACTCTGGGCTTTACAGCCCTGTTCCGTACAGCTGCTAACACACTCTGTTCCATTTACAGCAGTTGGATCAAGCCTTAGGTCACAAGTCTTAGTTTCCCAAATTAAATGTTCTCCATAAGCACATTTGGGCTGGTTTGGATGTTGGGTAACAATTGAATTAATGATTAATAAAACAGCCTACATAGTCCATTTCTCCCTTTCTTATCTGTGCTTGCTGTATACAATTCAAAGGGGCTAAAATAGGAGAAATTTTTATCACCAGCATAGTGATATCATCTCTGAAAGCAATGCTCTTCCCCTCCATACTATAACTTTCTCCTCTTTTGACATTGCCTATGTCTGAAAAGCAGAGTGAAAACAACACTGGCCTTCCTGAAGCTGCATGTTCTACCTTCAGTACAGTTTATGGGGTTCATACTTAAACTTCAGTGGGAATAATGTGAGGAAACAAGCACAATACCCTTCCACTGTGCACAGCTGGATAACCTAAGAGGCCAGTAAGAGCTTGGGACCAGCAGGTGTGTCACTGGCAATCTCACCCTTGCAAGGCTCCAGAGCAGCAGCAGTCCTGTGCTCCAGCTCCCCACTTCTAATCTTTCATTAGGTCAGCTCCCACTCTCCAAAGGGTTTCCTCATTACACACCCTGTTTGCTCAGCATTTACATTACTGCTGGAAGAAATGAAGTAAGTTTTTTTGTGATTCAAAAAACACCTGTGATTCTCCTGTACCGCATCCCACAGCTCGGGCTCTTTCCCCTGTAACTCTCATGAGACACCAGTATCCCCAGTTTCTGATACTAATTCACAAAAACCTCACATCATCTCCAAGCAAATGGAGAGTGACCAAAAGAAAAAAAAAATCAAAAAATCCACTTATAAAAGGAAAAGGTTTTTCCTCAGAGGTAGATTACATATAATCCTAATTCACCACCCAGGAGACAAACCCCTCTGGAGGCATGTGATACTCAAAGAGAGTGGAGGGCAACAAGAAGCTCCAGCACTGTTACAGCTGGCCTTTGTCCTGCTCTGCATTGCTCTTCCCACTGCCACTGTCCATGCCTACAGCTCTCTTCTCTCTGGCAGTCACCTGAAAAGGGCTGTTACTTCCAGCACCTTTTCCTTAGGGACAGAGGACATGCTGATGCATGGCTGAGGATCACAGAGAGTGTGCCCTGCCCATGGTGCCTGCTGGCTCCTGGGGCACGGTGGCCCTCTCCTTCCTATGTGCAACACAGAAATGAGCTCTGCTGAGCAAGGGAGCATTGCTGGGATGAGGCAGCGAAGGGCTGGCCTCCAGGAGCCTGCTGAAGGGGAAGTTGGCTCCCTGCTGGCAGCTGGGGCTGGAGCCTGGTCTGCATTTGCCAGAAATCAATATAAGGACTGTTTTGAAGTTTAGGAGGAAGGGCAGAAGATGGATTAAACAGTGTCAGTAATTACACTCGCTGGAGAGCAGAGGTTTAAGTGAGATGGAGGGTGTTTGTGAGAAGCAGCAGAATGGCCAAAAAGGAGGGAAATCAATGCCAAAATCTTGCAAACCAATACACAGACAGTAGAAGGGCTGAGGAAACGAGGAGAGACACTGGGTGAGGATAAAAGTGCACAGCTACACTGACACAGATGGAGCTGTCTTGATTTTACACCACTCAAAGGTAAGTACATTTTAGAAAGAGAAGGGAAAAAAAGAACCAGAAATGAGCCAGGGGAAAAAAAGCCACTTGGAGCTGTAGCCAATGCCAAAACACTCAAGCAGGCACAGGATCAAATCCAGCTCCCACTGAGGTCAATGAAGATTTCCACTAACTGCAAGGTACACTGCATCGGGCCCTGTGCTTCACATTGTTTCCCTTTCACCAGGCCAAGCGCTGTCAGCCAAAGTATGGGTTGGGAAACCTGGCTGCTGGCTGTGCTCTGCTGCCCCACAGCCAGCTGCCAGGCCCACGGAGAAACACCAGCCACTGGCAGCGTGCACACAAACCACAAGAGAACAGAGCACGCCCAGCCCCAACTCATTCCCTGTACTCCCTTTGGAGGATTCAAACATCTCTCTGTGCAGGGCTTTCATGCACCTTTTTGCTTCCAGACATCACTAAGTATTGATGAAAAAATCAAGCAGAAAAAGTAAAGGTGAAGAGGTACAGGGGGAAAATGTGCATTTACAATTAACTCTAATAACACTGTAATTAATGTAACAGCTGCAATATTAAAATGAGGTTTCAGTGGTCACCTACAGTTCTGGACAGATCTAATGGAAAACCAAAGTTAGGCCACGAACCACAAAGCAGATTGAGGAAACTGCAGGATCTCAAATTTGTGGACTCAGAGAAAAAAATGGGGAGGGTGGAGTTTCCCAGCTAGTTCCTACAGCAGGCTACCTAAACCAGACTGCTGCATGGTCCACACGCTCTCTGTTATTTCCCCAGTCCTGCACTGGTAGATGGCAACTTTCCAACAGATTTCAAGATTTTGCTAGGAGGAAGGCCACCTTTGAGCTCAGCTGCACAACAGGAAAAATCCTTGTTTGATGGTAAACAGACATTTGGATGTGTGCATATAAAGACTTCATCTCACTCCGTGCTCTGCAGGCAGTGTGAAAGGCTTTCCCCGTTTTACCCTCCCGCCTGGCTGCACTCCACCGGCATTGGCAGAGGTTTGCGTTCTTGCTGTACTACAGGGTTGTCCAGCAACATTTTTCATTCAGAAAGCTCCTCGTTGCCAAGATGTATTTATCATCCAAGCAAAGATTGCACAAGAGGTTACAATAAGTAAGACTTTTTCCCAAGAACATTGTGTCTGAAGGAGACAATAGGTCCTCCAAGATTTGGCAAGGGTAATTAATTGCTAACAACAACAAAAATTAATTACTTGCTTTCCATTCACTAAGAAGGACAGGTGACAGATGCAGGAAACAGATACAGATTCCCTGCAGAAGGGAAAAAAATAAAGCTCATGCCAAAAGAGGTGATCCAGCATTGATTACAAGCCTTTCTGTGATAGTCCCCCACTGTAGGATTTTTCATTCATGATTTTAAACATGCAAAACCAAAGCAGTTCAGGAAACAATGTGTACAATGTACTCTATCAGAACTGCTGCTGCCCCACAGAACAGAGAAATCTATTCTGTAATATTCTCTCTCTGCAATTATTCTCTAGTTGGACACTTCATCCAATTTTGTACTCTACTTTTGTTTTGCCTGTTTTCAGGTTGCTAACACCAGGGGCTAAATTTTGCACATAAATTCCCATGCCTACCATAACCTTGATTAAAATATTCTAGCCACATAATTAAGATATTATCCTGAGTATCATCAGTGCTTTTTAGTTTTAGTGCATCAAAAAAGCAGGAGGAAATTAGCAGGGGCAGAAACCTACTGAGTGCTGCAGTATCACTTAGTCCATTCTGGAACCATGTAACCCATTCAGAAACTAATGGACAGCTACGCCATGATTAGTTAAGGGTTTTCTGCCCCCACTGCTCCTGTTACAAACTCCCCCAAAGCCATCCTGAGTAGGCAAGTATAAACCTCTGTCTCACTTTCAGCCTCAATTATGCAGGGTCAGTTCATTGTCTCTGATTTTAGTTTTGATTGTCTTTATACAGCAGTTCTGCTGTTACCTACACAGTGAAGCCCCCTTCACACTATGGGATGCTCACAGCTGGGCCTCCAGGGCTGAACTTGTTTTCTTTTGTTAAAGAGGATTTTCATTCCCTTTATTGGTGTAGTAGCCCAACTCTGTATCAAGGAAGATCAGACTGAGACATGATTTTGGTAAGAGCTGCACACACCATTCCTGATGATGTGCCAACAGTGGTGGAAATGTCATCCTTGTGGTAAAGTCACTTGGGGCTTTAAACCTGGCTTTTAGTCCTTGCTTACAGCATTTCTACCTTCTGTGCTCCTGAATTATTTTCAATTCTGCTAGCACTCCAGCTCTGAAGGTCATCCATTCTTTTGGCTGGATGCTGCACTGACTGTGCATTCCCACCTCACATTGTCAGAGTGCTTCCTTTCTTTTTTTTTTTTTTATACCAAGCTTACCAGGGGTCAAAGTATGCAGAAGAGACACACTGTAGTACATAAAATTGAGCAGACAGAAAAAGAATACAGACACTTGACAAAATGTAAGACTCACGGAGTTAAATCACATCAACATATGGAAAAAATACATGATTGTAAATCAGGAATGGGGAATTGCAGGTAAGGAACAACTTTAACCAAAAGGGTTTTATACATATTTTCAAGGGATATTTGCAGAACTAACAAAGGCAGTATGTGCAAAAGACAGAGGGAGGATTTTGTAAATGATACAGTGCTCTGGTAATTGCCCTGTCAGAAGAAAAACAAATACAAATAAATCTAATGTGACAATCATTGCTATGCCACTGCTCATTCTGTTTGCCTTCCAACACTTTCAGTCTTTATTTATGCAGTCACTAACAGAAGACTGGTATATTTACTACTCTGCTTGTACAGCATCCAGTACAACGGGGTCCTGTTATTGCTGTGTTTATGGCAGCATGATAACTTATTATTAAAGTAAGGTAATTAAGTCCAGGTCAAAATATGCAACTTGGAGTACTAGGCAAAAAGATGCTGGAGGGTTCAAGTGTCAATTCTACTGGGTCCCAGCACAGAAACCCTTGTATCACAGCCACCACAAACCAATTTTGAAATAATTTACCTTAATCCTCATAGCCACAGAATATGGCACATTCCACAGAATCACTAGAGCTGCAAAAGACCTCCAAGATCATCAAGTCCAACTTCTGACCAAACATCACCATGTCAACTAGACCCAGGGATGGTGACTCCACCACCTCCCTGGGCAGTCCACTCCAATGCTTAATCACCCTTCCTGTGAATAAATTCTTCCTGATGCCCAGCTATATTCCTTCCATAGCTTTATTTGCTATTGCTATGGAAGGAATGAGACAAAATAAAACAAAAGTAACTAGATCATCTGGTTACTTTTTTTCACTTACAAAAACCATCTTTTGGTGATCTAAATGTTTCTCACATCTTTTTGGCTTTAAAACAACTCTGGATAGTTAAAAATGAAACAAATGAACCAGACAAGTGATACCAATATTTGAAATCTATCACTTTAGTTTTTGTATTTTACTAGCCCTAGAGTGAATACAAAGTTCTTTCACAAGTATCACAGAAAAGACTTTTCTACTGTTTTTTCCCAGAAGCTTCTCCTTAAATTGATGACTAATCAAAGCTATTTAAGTTCTTCCAAGATAAGAAAAAAAGCGCTATATAGACTTAGCAGCAGGGTACTTATAAAGACCAGCCACCACAACACCTTCACCAACTTAAAAAGGGTAAGAGAGGAAAAAAACAGAGAGAACAGTGACTGGAAATACGACATAACTTCTTGTCAGATGCCTCAAAAGGTACCAGTTACATCAAAATACTTTTTAACACTACGCAACTTATACTACCTAGCAGCATAGAACTTATTTTTTTTCCTGGTATTTGTTTGTTCTTTTAACTAAGCCTGTGTAGTCCATTCCCCCACCACGGCTCATTGCAAGACGCTGTGTTTGGCCATGGGTGCTTCATGGGGAACACCTCCCATTTTACACTACAGTCCTTGTGTCCCATGAGTTGTTCAAATATGGCTCTTCTCCTGAAAAGGAGAGATATGAACTTCAGGCTATAAGCCAATCCACGGTCCCAAAGTTAAGACATTTGGAAATAAACCAAGCACAGTTGCTCAGCATATTTCCAAACAAATGCCTGTAAAATGAAGGAAGTATTTATAACAAGGCATCTCCAGACAAAGAGTGCACACGTAAACCCTTCAAGAAGCTCTCATGAACTATTCAAGAAATGCAATCTGCTTAAAGAGAAAACACACATGCAGTGCAATGTCAGTTTTCAAATCTGATCAGAACATTTCATCAGACAGCTCCTGTTGATGTTCCAGAGAGAAAGTGTGTGTACTGACACACATATAGGTATTATATAACCTGTGCACATCTGTGTATATGGTTTCCTTTAAGTTAATCTAATTTCAAGTGAGCCCCCTAAAAGCAATTTGTAAAACCAGACATGATTATTTTCTTACTTCTTCACGAACTTCTTTCACGAAAAAAATAAGACTCTTACTTGTGTCACCAGTCAGATAAAACAAGTAATTTCATTATATTTACATATACATTTATGGTACCGTTTCTGGAAGCACGTCAGGCACTCAGGAAAGGATTTGGAAAGGGGGAGGCCTGAAGGAAGCTGGAAGAGGTCCCGCCCCAGGCAACAAAGCTGCACTCTGCACAAAGCTCAAGTGCCATGAAAGAACAAACAGGCAAGGGAAGAGAGGCCACAACATTAACAACAATAATAAAGTGAGGGAAAATAACAAAGAGCCACCGCGAATACCACTTTTTTTTTCCTTTCTTTCAAGTAGGCTGGGAAGGAAAAACAAGAGCTGAGCTGCTCTCTTCCAGTCAGGACACAGGCATGAGAGGAAGGGGACCAGGGTGCAGAGAGCTTTATCATGGAGGCAACTCAATAGATAGACCTGAGTAACAGTGACAAATAACCTGTTCTCCCTGTCCACACCAGCCTTGGAAAAAGCACATCTGTATCTGAGAAGCTGATGGCAGAAGCCTTGTTTCCCCACATATTTGGTGAAGGGAGTGATGCAGTAAACATCCAAGATCCGTGGTGATTTGCTGCCTATCTCAAAGGTTCTAATGCCCCTTTCTGAAGGCACCTGCTCACTCCCCCAGCTTTTCAGAGAGCATACACTCCTGGTTTAGCATACGTGGCCAACAGTAGTAGGCAATAGCAATAGTTCCACAAGTACAGAAAATTCCCATTCTGGAAAACACACTGCTTCAGATCTCACATCAACACAGAGCTGAAAGGAGTGAGCACGCAGCATCCCATTTTGAACATATGTAGTACTCCAGGACTACCTATATTCCAAAGCTCACAGGGGTTTTACATTAATGATAAAACAAAGGAGGAGGAAAAAATGTGTATTTGTACATCTGCAGTGTTTGAGATATCTCCTAACGACACAAAATCCTTTCTACTGTGATGGCACCCCAAAGCCTTCTGCACTGTGCTGAGCCCTACACAGACACAAGAGAGGAATCCTATTTTGAAAAGGATTTCTAATTTAAAACAGAACAAACAATTGTATATACCGCCATAACTGTTCCTCATTACTCTTTAAGTATGCTCATTGGAGAGCTATTTAAACTATTTAGAGTTCAAGTCTAACCAAATGACCCATGGCGGGTCCATCAACAGACAGAAAGTTGGACAAATGTCTCCTATCTTTCCTAATGGCAGGAGCACTATTATGTGCTAATTCAGAAACCTTATGGTGAGGCAAATCATGTTATAAACAGCATTTACAAATTACTGCACTGGCATGACAGAGTAATTACATGACAGAGCAGCATGGAAGAGCTTTGCTTACTTCATGCGTGAGTGAATGCACAAGCACACGTGCAAGTGTGTACATAACTTCTTTTCAAAGATCCTATTTTACTTCCCTGAAATATTCTCACTTTGGTTACAGGAACAGGGAACTCCCCACCCTCTGGACACAGTCTGCAGCAGTTTCAGCCTGGGCTCCAGTTCACTTCTGTCTGGAAGCCACTGTAGTGACCTGTATACTGTCACAGTGCTCCAGCCATATGCCTTGCATTGACCAATGTGGCTTAAGAGCTTCTCCTGATCCCACAAGGCCAGGCACAGCACTATTCATCCACACCTTTAGTATTGCAAAGGTAAGGTAACATCCTACAACAGCTTCTGAATCCTGAGGAAAAGGAAACAGAGGGCAATTAGAAAACAAATGCAAATATAAGCTCATGAGTTGTCTCAAACGAAGCAGCACTATCATCTTCACTGAAACCCCTTCCAGGTTCCTGTTCACATTTTTTACTAACTAGAGGTGTTATCGCACACATCATCCCCTTTTCATACCGAGCCCAACACTGGGCAAACTCTGAGGCTCACAACTATAACTCAAGGAACAAGAGTCACCTACCTGGTACTCCAAAGCAAAACCTTTCTACATGGTACAGAAGTCCAAGCCAGTGGACAGCATTTTACTAAGCCTCTGGATTTTAATTCACGTTACTAAAGTGTTGAATGCAACACCTCCCATCTCCCTGTTTTCTACTTCTTTTATCCTAACAGTAAACTAGTTGGGTTGATGCAAAGAGAAGCAAACAACCCTTTCAGCAGCAGCACTGAGTAGCAGAGTTTGCCAGAAGCTAATAGCAGACAATATGAGGTGTTACAGCCCTTATAACTAGGAGGAAGGTGCGCATGGGGCAAGAATCTTCAAATTCTTGGTTCAAAAACCCAGCCAGCATTTGGTTTGAAACTTTCCTCTGGATTGGTATGATCTACACCCAGAAAGCAACAATGAATCCAGAAACTCAATTTAAAGACAGAATTCAGCTTGAAAAGACAAGAAAAGCAACACACAGAGGAAGTGTTCTATTATCACTTTTTCATAAGGCACACTGAAGTAATTAGCAGAGCAGGAAAGGTGCTGTGCATGTCACCAATGCTATCAGAAAGTTTTCCCACCCAAGAGAATGGATAGACTTCAACCAGACTAATTCCTCCACTTTTGCCCTTGTCTGACTCAGCCTAATGAAACACGTAAATTCGGCCAACAGTGCTGATATTAATACCAATGCAGGTATTAATGTGAGGATGTTAATAACACTGCAGCACCCAGCAAAGAACCTATACAAATCCCTGGAGAAAAAAAAAATCACAGCAAGCTGCCTTCAGGAATTTATTGATTCCACTGTAATCTCACAAACTCTCAACACACACAGAACACAGCAAAGAGCCTTGCTCAGAAGGCATCTTCAAAGATGGCGTGGAATTGAGCCCAGCCTTGAGCGAAAGGTGCAGCACACAGCAGAACAGGGCTGTTGTTTTCAGAAAGGCTCCCCAGGACAGCTTTACTGCCAGTTGTGTGTCAGGGTCCTCATACATGAAATCTGGCCATAAATACCTACTCTGCACTCTGGGAGTCCAAATGAGGGTCCCTACACTCAAGGTGTGCAATCTTAAAAGATAAAAACCAAAACCCAACCTATTCCTGATACAATGCATCTTAAATCACTAAATACATTAAGATGGCAATTCCTGCAAAAGCAACACCTTGCTGTGCCAAGGCCAGCTGTCATTTAGTAAGCACCATACAAACTCTTCTAAGTCTACTCTTGGAATTAGGTTCTTTCATGTTCTTTCTCTAAGGTGGGGTACTTTGTGGTATTAGTATTTACACTTATTAGCAACTAGGGCATATTCTGCAAGAGCAGCAGGCCATCCATGCTCTCCTCCAGACCCACTTTTCACATCCTGAGCTGTCAGAATGATAGCATGACCCCTTCCTATAGCACACAAATCTCCCCTTTTTTCTTCCTTTTTAAATTTTTTTTTTGAGACAGCTCTTTCTTACTCTGTTGGGGCAAGTGACTCAAGCTGGATAGAATAGCAGTTCAATGAAGGTTTCATGATGAGCTTATTCCTCTTCATTAGCAGCAAGTGATGTGTTTGCTAATTTTATTGCTCACACATTAGCCAAAAATGCATTTGGCTGGCATTACATTTACAATAATGCTATTTATGTATCAAAGCATTTCTTTTCAGTGGCCACAGACACCAAGATGAGGGCTTCCCATTGCTCTTCCTTCTACTGAAAAGATACATATATACTGAGTTACGTAGAAAATAGGATTTTTACAGATATTCACAGACTTTACAAATTATTTCTTAGACAAATTGGATACGAGGAACTTGTAAACTGGGTATTCAGACTCAGCAAGATGAGTTATGAGGTTTGCTGTCCAGGAATAAAAACCCAAAGCATAGAAAAGAATTGTGTCAAAGACTGGAAGAGTTTTTTGTGCTGCCAGAGACAGCTGCTCCCCACAAAGTTACATGGTGCTGCAAATTTGCAATGCATTAGTACTGTTTATTGCATTTCTCCATATTCAACTCTACAAACTGAATTTTGCACCTATTCCTGTTAACAGTGCCTCTGTCATTTTTACTGAGTGCTGCCTACTTAAGGCATTACAAGTTTTCCTTTACTTTATAAGATTTTAACATTTAAAGAGTGATATTCCTCTACCTGCTTTTTCTTGTAATACTATATGGTGGTTTGTTCAGTTTTAAACCATTAGAACTTTCAAGCATTGTTTTAAAATCTCCAAGGCAAGGAAAATTCAAGTGAAGACAGCAAAATTAAGCTGCCCATTCATATTCAAGGTCAAGTACTAACAATTCTTCAAACAAGGTTCCAGCATATTCCTCATCTGGCCTTTAGAAGTTTACAAGAGTTTCGCTCCCCTAATTTTTCTTTGGGGAGTACTTTAATAGAACTTATAAAACCTCCCGGATATCTGGTTGGAATGCATTACCACTGAGCTGTTCTCTCTTTTGAGGATTTGTACCACAATGGGACCCCAACTGACATCAAGCAGTAATGCAGAGTCTAAAAGAAAAAATATATCTGAGAAATACAGCTCTGCTGTGAGACAAATGAAGGCTACTTTAACTCTCAGCCTCCCAGTGCAACACAGCACACCTCACGTGACTGAAGAAACATCTGGGTTTTATCTTGAGATTCCTAATATTTTTCTGTAGAGACACATACACACGGAATTCAAGTGCAACAAGACAACTTGCCACATTTATTGTTCAGAGTAGGAAGAGGCAAAACTTTTACATAAAATATTATTTTTTAAATTTTTGTTGGCATTTTTGATTTATATGTGTTGATTGTAGTGCTATCTTTCTTTTTTTTTTCCCCAGTTCTCCTTCAGGAAATATAAAAAGGCCTTCATTCAGCTTTTAACATTTTAAAATCAATATGCTCAATCTTGTAATGCAATATACTCATACACCGCAGCACTAGGGATCTTATTAGACATTCTCCAGAAGTCTCCATGCAGTGCTTAACTTAGTTTCATTAACTCTATCAAATACACATATGTAACTACAGGTCCAAAAGTAAGAGCTACTAAATAGCAGTGACTGGCATTTAATGATTTTTGAGGGTACAAAAATATCTCTTTGTACTAAATGCTTTATACGACTCAAAGTTACCGCAGCTTTCTGCAATTGCAAGATAAAACTCTCAAATCTACCAGTGCTGGAAGCAAAAAAAGAAAAAGACAAAGAAAAAAACCTCAGCTGGATAAAATTTCTTAAGGTCAGGCTTTTTACACGTAAAGCAGCCGCAGCAAAATTATTCACATTCTTAGCACATAGCTGACCAGGACAAGATTCCACAGAGAGGTAAACAATTCCCCCAAGAGAGCAGCTGCATCTTCTTCAGACCAGGAGCTACTGGGGGGAGGGAGAAGTGCCCACTGAGGTCCCCAAAACTGACGAGAAGCATGAAGAAAAGACCACTTTTGCTCTGTGATAATGCTCCACTCGACTGCTTCTGTGCTCCATGAGAATACAGAAGTGTAAAAATAAGTAAGTAAATTAATAAATAAATGAAAAAGAAACTGAAGCCAGTTCGTAACACACGCTTTAATTAGTGTCCTAGAGGAACACTGTAAGCAGGAATCCAAGACCAGTTCAACACAGAAGAGCAGGGGATAAATATTAGATACTATTGAACAGAACTTAAAGGAACTGAAAGAACTAAGTCATCCAGCTTTGCTTTTATTGTGTAATTATTTTCAAAATTATACTTTGAAAGTATAGAACTATTTCTTTCTACGTTTTCACGCTATCGCTGAAATGGTCCTTTTTTGAACTGTTTTTTTTCCTTAACAGTATCTTTACTCAGTTCACCTCAGTGTTACTTCTGATGGCTACCAGCCAAGTGGCACACTTTAATAGTCAAGACACACAGTACTGAAGAAGCATCTTTCTCACTCTACTCCATTTACATGCAAGAGCTGTGAGATGTATCTAGGTTGTTGTAAGAAAAGAAATCCTCTGGGAAGATTCTCCTCAATGCCATCCCCTTAACATTAGTATCATCTCACAAACCCATGACAAGCCATCAATGAAATCAGCACAGCAATATAGAAAACGACCACATCACTACTTTTAGCATTCATAACTTAGTATTCACATATATGTTCCAGCTGCAAGTGTGTTGGCAGAAAACTGTTTCTGTCTTGTCCCTGGCTGCCTGTCACTTCTCCCTGTGCTGGAGGTATTGCCTGCTTCCCTCTTGCCTGACCACACTTGCCACCAGAGCCAGCTGGGTTAGCACAGATCTGTGATTTAGCTGCCGAAGCATTTTGCCCCAAGACAGCTAGGGTTAACTTCAGCAGCAGCTTGGCAGTAAGACCTCGGTGAGACGAGTAAGATGAGACAGCAGCGAGCAGATGGCCCTCTCTGGAGCACAGCTGGAAGGAGGAGAGCATGTGAGTGCAAGGCTGAGCTTTCTCTCGGCATTTCCTCTGATGGTGGTTGACAGCCAAGGCAGCCGCCACCACTCTCAACTTCTCTGCTGCTTTCTGTGCCTCCCTGTTGCACCCCTCAGTTGTGCTCATGTCCCTTCCATCATCCCCAAAAAGTTATTTTTAACCTGGATCACTTCTCCCATCAGTCCCCATTCAGCTCCACAAACACTGTGCTGCCACAGCTTGCAAGAATGAACTGGGAGGAACAAGAGGGAAGACAGGCGGCTCTGGCAGCAACAACAAAAGCTGCTCTCCTGGAGCTCCAGCCCAGAAGTCTCCTCTACTTCCTTCACACCAGCCTACAAACTTCCCAGGTGAATGGAAAATGCTTGTGATATCTCAGACCATAAGGTTTTCCTTTTTTTTTGCCTCTATGGTGCCTTAAGGAAGTTTTTAATTGCCATATTTTGTATGTTGGTATCATACTAAGTTTAACAAGCTAATCCCTCTCTTACTTCTGCAGTTATCACCTAATATTTCAAGGCAAAACCAGGACATTTTTCAGAAATACATTTGATCATTTAAAAAGATATAGCCAAGGGGAAACAGTCTTACATGACAGGCTATAAATCAACATGTTAGATGAGTAATTTTAAACCACAGGAGAAGGGAAAAAAAATCTCACTGTATCAAGCCAATAAAAACTCTCTAAAACTCTAGACTATATTGGACCTATTCCACAGCAACTATGTTTCTTATGAAAATACAATATTTTCAACACTAGAGAAGTCTGAACCCGATTAAACTGAAACAAAGGAGAGGGAGGAAAGTAGAGCAGAGGACATGATTCTACTTATCCTTCCTTCACGACTGAAGCTTGAGGAGGGAGTCTGAGAAGGTTCAAACAGATACACTCTCTTGAATAAGTCACTTAGTGTTGACACATCTGCTTAGTAGTTCCCAGTAATGCTGGCAGTGGATCAGTATTCCTCACCTCTCTCCTTCAAGTCTTTACTCAAACTTTTAGAAGACTCTTATTTTCCAATGCTTTTAACCCATATCATTTGATAGGAGAACTGGCAACTGTTTTTCACACTTCATTATTACTATTAAGTTCAGTACTTGGCCCAGTATCATTTAGGTAAATGTTCACTGACGACACAAAGCTGGGAGGAGTGGCCGATACCCCAGAGGCCTGTGCAGCCCTTCAGAATGACCCTGACAGGTTGCAGAGATGAGCAGAGAGGAACCCTACGAGATTCAACAAAGGCAAATGCAGGGTCCTGCACCTGGGGAGCGATAACCCGAGGCACCAGCACAGGTTGGGGGCTGACCTGCTGGAAGCAGCTCTGCAGAGAAGGACCTGGGGGTCCTGGCAGACAACAAGCTGTCCATGAGCCAGCAGTGTCCTCGTGGCCAAGAAGGCCAGTGGGATGCATTAGGAAGAGCACTGCCAGCAGGTTGAGGGAGGAGATCCTGCTCCTCTACTCTGCCGTGGTGAGGCACATCTGGAGTGCTGTGTCCAGTTCTGGGCTCCTCAGAACAAGAAAGACACGGAGCTCCTGGAGGGGGCTACAAAGATGATTAAGGTTCTGGAGCATCTCTCCTGAGTAGAGACTGAGGGAGAGGGACCTGTTCAGCCTCGAGGAAACAGAGGGGACCTCAACAATGTATACAAATATACAAAGGAAGGGTGCCAAAAGGATGGATCCAGGTTTCTCTCAGCTGTGTCAAGCAACAGGACAACAGGCAACAGGCAGAAACTGATGCACAGAAGTTTGACCGGAACATGAGGAAGAACTCCTTTACTGTGTGGGTGACCAAGCATTGGAACATGTTGCCCAGAGAAGTTGTGGATCCTCCCTCACTGGAGATATTCAAGAACCGTCTGGACAAAACCCTGTGCCCTGTGTTCTAGGATGGCCCTGCTTGAGCAGGGAGGCTGGACCAGATGACCCACTGTGGTCCTTTCCAAACCGACCCATTCTGTTATTCTGTAATTCTTATCATCATCATTATTATTATTACAGCCCATGCTCAGCTACATGAATACTATTTAAAGACAGCAGTGTTTCTTCTAAGATCTTTAAGGGTGCAAAATATTAAGAAACCAAAAAGAGACAAGTGATCACTTTTCTTCCTTGAGGAAACATATTCTTAAAATTGAGGTCTACAGCAAAACCACACTGAGCAATACTCTTGAGTATTTCAGAAGCAGAATGAAAACTGGCCTGTGCTTTAGGGGTAACACTAGCAGGAACAAGCGCAACACTACATGGCATGGGAGGGAGGATTCATAAGACAGAGCTCCTGAAACTAAGACTCAACGATGTGCAGGAGTGCACAGGTGAGTGTCTTGATTTCTGCATGAAGTAAAAAGAATACAGTTTCTCTGCACCTGCTCCACAAAGCTGCCAAAGGTAAGGACATACGCCTGGTTAGGCAATCAAGTTTCAACTTCCTAAACTTGCCCTAAGGTAACTGGGTGGAGACAGTACTCCTACAGATTGCTAACCTGCGTGAGTGTTGCCAAGTACTGTTAAATGTGTCCCTGCATCATACCACACTGCAGGCTCATGGGAAGATCCCTGTTTGTATTCTTCAAGCATGCCAAGCCCAAAACAAAGCTAAGCCTCCATGGTGATGATACACGGAGACGGTCCCCTGTGTTTTCATGATCAGGTTCACTCTACACTGAGAGGTCATCTGGGAGTAGTTCCTACAGCTCCAGAGAAATGGTCTTTCCTCACTTTCACTTTGTGTGCATCTTACTTGGGCTTCTGGCTGTGTGCACACTGCCTTGGATAGCGCTGTGAGATGCAGAATCACAGATGCAGTGACTCCTGAACAGCAGTGTTCAAGCAGTGCTTCCAAGGCCAATATCTGCTTCCTGTAACAGGCATTGTAACTGTCTATTCCTCTTTTCCGAGGCATCCATCAGCATTTAAAATCGTTGACAATATGGTTAATTACTTTTAATCAAGCTCTCCAGTATCTGCCACCACCTTCAGAGACTAACCACAGAGGCCAATGACAGGCAGGCTGAGAAGTACATGCATACATATATATATAAAAACACACATACAAAGCTGTGTGTGAAAACCTGAATTCAGGCTTTTTTTTCCACAAATGAAATGTGCAGGATTTATGTTTCAGAACATGCAATAGCTGAGATATTGGAACTATCCAAAGTACTGCCTTGCAAAAGAAAACAGTAATACAGCCATAGTAGTTCCATATGCAGCCCATTACTTGAGTGACTATAATGATTCTTGTATATCAATTTTAATAGTCAATTTTCAACTTGCAGCTTTTCTCTGCAAAAGGTTAGAGCCAGGAATCTAGAGCAGAAGTACCCTGAACTGTAATAATCTGGCAGCCTAGATTTTAATTAGGATCTATGTGCTAAAAGCCAAATGAGCTTTCACTGAGTATTACAATGCTCCCATCTAAGCAATCTCTCTGCCAAGTGACTTTGCATTCTTTCCATACTGAAGCGTATGGACTGGGACATCCCACCAGCTGACTACTCATTTATTCCTGCCCTGAACATTTAGCCATGTTTCCAATACAACCTCAAGATGTCCTCTTGTAGAACGTTAAATAAGCAGACAGTAAAAACAACAGAGATCTCTATGCAAACAATAAAACCGCTGAATATCATGATCCTTTAATCTTCTCTGCACTGCAGCCTTCTTACACCTCTACCCTTGAAAAATCAATCCAGGTTGTAATGTTTTCTGGGTAGAGACCTCATTTTTGGCAACGATGTTGCACCATACAGCTTTACTCCAACGNTAGAGACTGAGGGAGAGGGACCTGTTCAGCCTCGAGGAAACAGAGGGGACCTCAACAATGTATACAAATATACAAAGGAAGGGTGCCAAAAGGATGGATCCAGGTTTCTCTCAGCTGTGTCAAGCAACAGGACAACAGGCAACAGGCAGAAACTGATGCACAGAAGTTTGACCGGAACATGAGGAAGAACTCCTTTACTGTGTGGGTGACCAAGCATTGGAACATGTTGCCCAGAGAAGTTGTGGATCCTCCCTCACTGGAGATATTCAAGAACCGTCTGGACAAAACCCTGTGCCCTGTGTTCTAGGATGGCCCTGCTTGAGCAGGGAGGCTGGACCAGATGACCCACTGTGGTCCTTTCCAAACCGACCCATTCTGTTATTCTGTAATTCTTATCATCATCATTATTATTATTACAGCCCATGCTCAGCTACATGAATACTATTTAAAGACAGCAGTGTTTCTTCTAAGATCTTTAAGGGTGCAAAATATTAAGAAACCAAAAAGAGACAAGTGATCACTTTTCTTCCTTGAGGAAACATATTCTTAAAATTGAGGTCTACAGCAAAACCACACTGAGCAATACTCTTGAGTATTTCAGAAGCAGAATGAAAACTGGCCTGTGCTTTAGGGGTAACACTAGCAGGAACAAGCGCAACACTACATGGCATGGGAGGGAGGATTCATAAGACAGAGCTCCTGAAACTAAGACTCAACGATGTGCAGGAGTGCACAGGTGAGTGTCTTGATTTCTGCATGAAGTAAAAAGAATACAGTTTCTCTGCACCTGCTCCACAAAGCTGCCAAAGGTAAGGACATACGCCTGGTTAGGCAATCAAGTTTCAACTTCCTAAACTTGCCCTAAGGTAACTGGGTGGAGACAGTACTCCTACAGATTGCTAACCTGCGTGAGTGTTGCCAAGTACTGTTAAATGTGTCCCTGCATCATACCACACTGCAGGCTCATGGGAAGATCCCTGTTTGTATTCTTCAAGCATGCCAAGCCCAAAACAAAGCTAAGCCTCCATGGTGATGATACACGGAGACGGTCCCCTGTGTTTTCATGATCAGGTTCACTCTACACTGAGAGGTCATCTGGGAGTAGTTCCTACAGCTCCAGAGAAATGGTCTTTCCTCACTTTCACTTTGTGTGCATCTTACTTGGGCTTCTGGCTGTGTGCACACTGCCTTGGATAGCGCTGTGAGATGCAGAATCACAGATGCAGTGACTCCTGAACAGCAGTGTTCAAGCAGTGCTTCCAAGGCCAATATCTGCTTCCTGTAACAGGCATTGTAACTGTCTATTCCTCTTTTCCGAGGCATCCATCAGCATTTAAAATCGTTGACAATATGGTTAATTACTTTTAATCAAGCTCTCCAGTATCTGCCACCACCTTCAGAGACTAACCACAGAGGCCAATGACAGGCAGGCTGAGAAGTACATGCATACATATATATATAAAAACACACATACAAAGCTGTGTGTGAAAACCTGAATTCAGGCTTTTTTTTCCACAAATGAAATGTGCAGGATTTATGTTTCAGAACATGCAATAGCTGAGATATTGGAACTATCCAAAGTACTGCCTTGCAAAAGAAAACAGTAATACAGCCATAGTAGTTCCATATGCAGCCCATTACTTGAGTGACTATAATGATTCTTGTATATCAATTTTAATAGTCAATTTTCAACTTGCAGCTTTTCTCTGCAAAAGGTTAGAGCCAGGAATCTAGAGCAGAAGTACCCTGAACTGTAATAATCTGGCAGCCTAGATTTTAATTAGGATCTATGTGCTAAAAGCCAAATGAGCTTTCACTGAGTATTACAATGCTCCCATCTAAGCAATCTCTCTGCCAAGTGACTTTGCATTCTTTCCATACTGAAGCGTATGGACTGGGACATCCCACCAGCTGACTACTCATTTATTCCTGCCCTGAACATTTAGCCATGTTTCCAATACAACCTCAAGATGTCCTCTTGTAGAACGTTAAATAAGCAGACAGTAAAAACAACAGAGATCTCTATGCAAACAATAAAACCGCTGAATATCATGATCCTTTAATCTTCTCTGCACTGCAGCCTTCTTACACCTCTACCCTTGAAAAATCAATCCAGGTTGTAATGTCTTCTGGGTAGAGACCTCATTTTTGGCAACGATGTTGCACCATACAGCTTTACTCCAACGTCAGGGTGTAACGGTGGCTTTTTATTTTGCTAATCACTCCAATGCAAATGTGGAACCTGAAGTGAACAGTAAAACTCTTGTTAGCAATTTACACTGGTAACACCATCCATATCACACCAAGGTTTTATCAGTTACTAACATGCAGGTCATAAACCAAAGATCTTGTTCTGCCAGGAAAGATCATATTTTTTTTATAACGTCATTACAAATGCTTGGAAAATTCTGTGGAAACTGACATCATAATTTAGAGAAGAAAAAGGGAAAATACAAGGTATGCTACAAGTTACAGGAATATCCTGGCTGGTTATTTTAACTGGTTATTCAGTCGTCCATGTAATCTGAAATCCAAGCTATCAATATTAAAGAGATTTGAATGTACTTCCATTTAAGGCCAAAATCTGTGCCAAAACCTAAGTCTAAGTAAATGGACTTAGCATGTGTGTGTACTGGTGAAACAGGAGGACTCTTTTATTGCTCAAAATAGGCAGTAAAACTCTAGCTTGATAAAATCACTAGGAATTTTACAGCTGATTCCAGTGAGGCCAGAAATTCAGCTCAAGAATATTCATATTCTAGCATGGTGGGGCTGGGGATATGATTCCAGTCTAGATATATGCACAGTTGATCTGAAATCCCAAACACACTGCTCTTCTTTCACACAACTTTCACACAACTTTCTCATCTCAGGGCATTCTGCACAGCAGAGCTCAGACAACAGACGGGTTGTGAGCAGATTATGCAGGCTGCTCACTTTTTGCCTTCTGACCCAAGCAACCAAGGTGGACCCCCTGGCTGTTCAGGTGGGGTCTGAGGAAGGAGGACAGTGTTACTCAGTAGCTGACGAAATTAACAGGGCTCCCCATCCCCCCGCAGCACTTCCTGCAATGCTCCATACACTAAAAGTCATACACCGCTGCTGGATCGCAGCTCAGTGCATTCCACTGCACTTTGTCACGCTTCCCTGACCGATACTATGCCAAAAATTACTAGCTTTAACAGTTCTCTGGTGAATAAAAGAGCTTTTGCAACTCTGAAACAGAGCTGAGTTTTTAATTCATGTTAAATCTGCTTTTCTGTTCTGAAGGAACATTTTTAATGCTGCCTGTAATTCACCTTCTGTGCTTTTTTTACTTCTGTAGTGACTTTTGTGAAGCTAAAGGAAAAATTCAAGCTGACTAGTTTTAAAAGCCTTAAAGAGACCTCTATAACATGCCTGAAGGAAGTAAAAAAATGAACTAGCAAAATACAAAGATGAAAAAGATCCATTTCACATTCATACAAATCTAGAAATACACGGCAATAAGATTCACAAGGCTACCATAGATAACAAAATCCAAAGTACAGTTGAACTATCCGAAACAAGCATAGAGCAACATTACCCAAAATCTGCACATTTACTGTTTATTTACTCAGTACCCAACTGAGCACAATCTTGGAACAATACAAGACTGTTCCTGCAAACATCTTCTACTCAGATACTCTTGCAGTATAGACTATGCCCTAAGAATCTTTCCTTTGTAATCTTTTATGCAAAACCCATGCCTACAATTACCAAAAGAACCTGATTATGAGGAAACTGTAAAACAAACATAAGCACTTAACAGAGTTAAATGCTCATTATGACAATGCTTGGCTCCTCTCCATAGCAGAATACCAGCATGATGCCTATGCACCCAAAAAAGGGATCCCACCTCCCTCCAAGTCAGTTAGCTTTCCTCAGCAGATCAAGAACTGTTGCGGGCTCCAGCCCATTTTTGGAACAGCGGGTTTCACTATCCAACCCCATCTCCAGGCTGACCTGGAAACATGCCTGCCCTGATTTCTCTTTGCATATGGAAATAATAAAGCTATTTTTACATGAAAAGCAAATCCTTTATTTTCTCAAAAGCAAGAACAGCCATTGCAACAAGCACAGAAGCTGGGTGTTTAGAATAGAGGAGGGTGTTACCTGAAAGTACAAAAAGCAATTAAGCCTTGTGAACAGAGCATGTGGGCAGAATGAGAGGTTAAGCATGACTTTAGACAGCAAAAAAACAAAAAACTGAAAAGAGGGTGTGGGGAGGAGGAATGCAAGGTAACCTGGAGCTCTTAAATTCAGTAAGCTGGGAAAGTGGGGAAGGCACCTCTGCAGTGATGCCTGCTAGAGCCAGCAGCAGGCACACACTGGGGGAACTCTGGTGGGGAGCCCCACACTGCTCTCCCTGGTGTGCAGGGAGCAGTTCAGGCTCAGGCTGCTGCTTCTTCCACCCTACAGAGTGGAAGAAAAGGGCTTTCCCAACACCTGAGCATGATCCCTTCAAGCCAGATACTCCAGTTAAAACAACCAGTTTTCTCCTAATGGCTGAGCTCAGCACTACCACCTTTGAGACCCAACTGCCCTCCCTACCAAGTAAATGCCAAACATCATCCTCTGCTCACACATCCAGTTCCTGCTTTTTAGCAGGAGCTTCATCCTTGTTACACTCCCCATTTGCCATCATCATTGTCAGATATCACTCTCCTGTCAGAGTTTAAACCTCAACAGCAGTACTTGCTCTGTCCATTAGCTGCCATGATCTGTGAGTCAGAA
The DNA here is from genome assembly GCA_013398055.1 of Ifrita kowaldi. NCBI lineage: Eukaryota > Metazoa > Chordata > Aves > Passeriformes > Cinclosomatidae > Ifrita > Ifrita kowaldi. Next base: position 64,450 of record VZRS01009220.1, read on the forward strand.
AGAAAAAAGAAAAGCCTTCCCGAACCGGGAAACCACAAAACTACTATGTGAATGTGGCAAAACAAACTAGATCTCTGGTCTAGTGGCAGGAGTTTCCCCGAATTCATGGGCTCAATAGTTTGTGTGCAAGGAGGGCTCCGCTAGTTTGACTCAGGGTTTTGTCTAATGCTAGACAATGGTCCTACTTCCCTAAGTTAGTGGGAGAGAGAAAGAAAAGGAAGTTTTATGCATGGCAGAAACTAAGATAACTGGCTTGCCCCAGCTAGATGTAGACGCTGTGCTGATGCTATGGCTGATGCTGTCTGGCCTGTGCAGGGCAGGGTGAAGACCGAGTCCACACTCCACTGCACAGTGGCGAGATCGGGAGCACAAGCCCTCCTGCACAAAGCAAGAAATGGTTCTTTGCAAAAAACCAAGGAATCCTGCTAAGCATGTAGCACTGCTATTTGCCTAAAATAGTGCTCCTGGAAGTGCTGAACACATAGCAGGACACTCTGACCTTCCCAGGAATCTGGGAGAAGGCAGCTCTGCCTTCAAAGCAGAGCTGTGTCTCAGACTCTCCCTCCTGAGCAGTGGTGTTCCAGGCTTGGGGGGCAACAGATTCTCCCTGGCAGCAAATCTGAGCACCCATTTCTGCCCAAGTGAGGAGCAGGGCCTGCAACAGCAAGTTCTCAACCTCCACCAGCTTCTAATGCTTACAAATCACAGAGAAGTTCCTGGAAAAATCTGTTGCAAATGGTTTTACAGCACCAAAGTAATACTGAAAAATACTTTTTCTAGTTACTTTCATGTGGTTAAGAGCCCTGAAGGTTCACTTCTCAGCAAACAGAGAGATGAGGGGCGGGGGGAGGCACACCAACGCAAATGAAAATTCTTGTGGTTTGCTTTCAGATTTGCTGGCACTTCCCAGTGAGGTCCTCTTGTAGTATGGGGAGCTGGCTCGCCACGTGTCCTGGCAGACATTGATGACTTTGGCCCACTTGTAGACTCCTAGGCTCTAGGTCCTCAATTTGCACTGCTGAACATGGCACAAACATCTTCTCTGCATTATTTGCATGACTGCAACACCACACGTTTCACAGGTTAGTGATAAAATACCTTCCAGAAAGCACTCAATGGACTTAGTGCTTGCAGTAAAGAACATAATAAAAAGATTTTCTAAACAGGAGGGATGGCCAACGTGCAAGAAATGATAACAGGAAGGAGATGGAAGAGAGTTTCCAGAATAGCAACTGCTGAAGCACCTGGAAGAAAAAGAATTCCATCCTGCTCCAGCACACAGCCAGCAAGTTGCTACCATGTCTGGGCAGCACAGATCACATGGGCAATCTGGGGATCATCAAAAATACAGGGATCATCAGAAACAGAATCAAACTGTGCTGGACAACCAGAGAAAACAGGCTCCAGCAAGGTGGAATGCATATCGTTCGGAGCACTCATTTGGAGCCAGGACAAAAATAAACCAATATGGAGTGAATTTATCTTAATTCAAAGGTCTCTGTCTTTTGACCGCAACTTTTTACGTTTTTAATTGGTACAACCAGAATTTTTTTTTAAACAAGCATACCCCACACAAATTAGTATTTCCAAGGTTCCAATTACATTGATTGAATTGGATTTTAGGCATCTTTATCAGGCTGACGTCTGGCAGGATGGTGGAATGAATACAGCAACTGTGGCAATGCTGGAAGAAAAGCATGAATGGGACAGGTGGCTGGTTTAAGCACAGCCTGTGGAGCCCTGACACTGAATGGAAGAAAAGACACAGAAATGAAAACATATGGGGTGTGCTGGCAAAGTCACATTACAGTTGCATCTATAATTCTTTAAGATGTCACATCTAATTTTTTTTAGAGGCAAGGTTGAAGTCTATAAAAGAGTTCTTCCTTAGTAGTTTGCAATTATAAAAAAAATCAACTCATTTAGGGTATTCAGAGGCACACAGAGAAAAGCCTGTAGGAGGTGTTGAATATTAGTCATTCAAGCCAATGGAGCAGAAAAAGCCATGTAACAGGACAACAGGTAAGGAAAGGAAAGTATAGACTTGAAAAACCTAGAAGATAAGAACTGATACTGTGGGACAACAAAACAAACAGGGAGGGAATGAAGCTGCAGATCAGCAACAGTGATCCCTGAATCTCTGCTGACATTTTCTTTTGTTTTGAAATAACCCCCATCCAAGAGATTCAAATGGTGGATAAAATCCAAATGTAGCCATATAAAGACTTTTACAGGAGTAATTTTACACTACTAGTTGTCCTTCTAAAGTCAGTCTCTTTAAAGGGCAGAAACTTAACTATATTATCACCCAGGAGCAGCAGTCTTCTTTCTAGTATTTTATGCAAGTGGGGTGCGAGACCCTGTGTCTTTGCATGCTTTGGATTAAATGAGTAATTTACAAATCTTGCATTAGAGTAATGAAGGATATAGAAAAGTAGGATAATGAAAGGTATAGAAAACAGATGCAAAATGCTCGGTCCTTCAAGCAGTACACATTTAAATCTCCCCATTTTCCCATTTACACTGTGTTTGTATTTCTCTAAGTGCACAGGAGACTGTGTGTGTTGCAGTAACAGTTTCACACACGCACCCATACACTGATAACAACTAAAGACAAAGCAGCAGCACAGAACAGAGTTATTTTCACAGACTGTCCTTGCCATGGCCATTACCTGATTCACAAAGTTACGGGTACACAGCGTTCTTTGGCTTCAGCCTTCTGAAAATTAACTGACCTAGAAATAATTTTTTTTTAAGTATTCTCATATCCTCTCTCCATCCTTTGCCTCCCTAGGGAAATATTTTTAATTACTTGGATTCACTCAAAATGGAGAGCACAAGTTTCTCATCACGAAAAATCCATCTCTTACACTGCAGGGAAGCAGAACATAGCCTCAAACATTAGAATCTTGTTTCCTTAGACTGAAAAAGAAATCTTCAGTGCAGTACCAAATCCTATGGATTAAGTTCTTCACAAACAGCTGGTACTGTGCAAACACTGCAGTCATCCAAATACATATATGCACACATGCATTGCTTGTATGAAACCTAATTCCTACATGTCAATTTGTAACCCAGAAGTTTCTCGTGAATTGCCAGTGACTGCCCAGATGGCTGAACAAGACCATTAGCAACAAACTGGTTTTGCTGTGCTGCAGCCATAGCTGCATATCAAGATCAGAGCTGACAGAACCACCTCAACAGAAGCTGCCCAGTAACATAAAGTCAAAAATATTTCTATCAGCAACAGTATTTTGGGTGACCTGCAGCAGATGTGTAGAGCAGGCAAACAGCAAGAGTTTGACTAGCTGAGTTTCATCAGGCTTTTATTAAAGCATCTTCTGGAGATGAGAAATTGGGATCCCTCTCAAACCTGGACAAGACAAGACTGCTACTGCTAGGATAAGACCACAGACCACAATGCCACAGCAACTTCAGCCTCCAATTTGGTAATCGGAGGCATTGTTAAATTTAATTTTTTTTTTCCAAAAAGCTAGGATATGATAAAAACCTAGAAATAAGGACCAACATTTCGCACTCTAAGCCTCAGCTAAAATCAACATAATAATGTCAGACCTAAGCCACACTCACAATTAGATCATGAACATAAGCAGAAAGAGTGAAAAAAGTTAAATGTATTTCACATGCTATACACATAACCTACTAAGTATAAAGCCCAAATTAACACAAACATTTGGAGCTTTAAGCAAACAGATTATATGTCTGTCCCTCCTTCATTTTACTAGTGCAAATTGCATTTGTTCCAGCAGTATTTGATTGTGAAACATCTACTCTAGCGTAGCTACATCCACAGTGGGGCAGCTCACAATCCAGCCAGAATTCTTTCCTAGGTCAAAGAAAGGAAAACCTGGGTCTAACCAGCTGTTTCTTAAGAGTGGTTCGAGGCAATGGTGGGGAATTAATGGACATATCCACTACATGAGGAAAACAGCAGCTGGCACCAGCAAGTAAAAAGATTTGAAAGGGCTCGTTCATGTCTCTCCTCACCTAATTTAGATAGCACTGCATACAAGCGTTTGTGAGTCACAGAGACAGGCAGCACCCAAGGAGCAAAGAGTGCAAGTACTGGAGCCTGATTTATGGAAGGTTACGAGGACACATGGACAACACACATAGGACATGGATATTCTATAGGAGTTGCCACCACAAGCAGCTGCTGAGCAGAATTTGAATGTTGGGCCCATGGGAGCACCAGCAAGCTGTGTTCTGCTCGAGATGGGGGTACAGCAACAAAAAACCTGAGGAAAAACAAATGCAATTGTAAGTTATTTTATGTATATTTGCTCATGCTTCAGGAAAAAGAAAACTATTTTTAAAAAAATCCACAGAAGTATGGCACGCACCTGCATATCACATGAGAAGTAGCTGTGAACTTATATTTGCATTCTACTGATATTCAATTAGCAGCTTTAACATAAGCCTTTAATTAGTTTCGTAACTACTAGAAAAACATTCCTAGGTTGAATTAAATGAGTTGTAAACGCACATCTTGACCTACCCCTAAAGACTGTAGCATGCAAAAGTCTTGTATCGAGTCCTTCTACTGAAATCTTTCTGATTAAAAGTGTCATTCAATTTTTGAAGAAAGAAAAGAACCCCCACAGACAACCAAAAAACACCCCCCATCTCACTCCCAATGAAGAGACGCTATCTTTCAGTCTCAGTATAAAATCACATTTGTTCCTCTCAGATACAAGCTGAAAGAATAGCAGAGATTTAGGCTGAGAACAGCGTAAAAAATGCAAAAGGAACAGTTACACCCTACTACTATTGTGATATCAGCTTCCTGTTATAATAATAACAGCAATCTTCACTTTTGGTCACAAGGGCTTTTTATTCAGAGACTGAAGTAAATGCTTATAGAGATTTTTTAGTGACTGTGAAGAAGTCATTTCCTTTCTCACCAAAAAAAAAACTCCATAGCTCAAAATTCTACTGGCAATTACATTTTAATAAATACAATTTAAGTATCCAGTGCAAGTTAATCCTGTACCCTGATATAGCAAGATAATTTTTTTCAATTTTTTATTAACTCCCAAGCTTCTAGAACATTTATCTGATATGAGGAATAGGCAAGTTTAAGATAACTCAAGATTCACACTTATCTACAGTTGAAGTCTAGCATCTGATTCCTGTCCTGTCATTTCAAGCACAATCCTACTACCAAGATGTAATTTATTCTATAGTTTGATAAAGGAAAAAAAAGACTAACAAGAATTAAGGAGAGTTTAAAACACTCTTGTTCAGCGCCATATTACTGCCCAGCTGCCAAATCTTGTCATGCGAAGGAGAACATGCAGTCATTTACTACTGTTAATAAATATTTCTACCACCACAAAAACTCAAGGGAAAATACCTTTCTTCCTTCTGCAGAACAAGCATATTCCAAGCCATGCTCACAAAGAACAATACCAAGAGCACCTTCTCAAATACATTGTGGGAACTGTCATGACACAGAGAATCTAAGTATACTCACTAAGCCACTATCATCAAGAAGTGACAGAAACACAGGAAGACTGGAGACAAGAGAAAGGGCTTAGGAGAGAGGTGTCAGCAGGTATCAGCTGAAGAGCAATCTTCACCTCTTGCTTTCAGCCCCTGGAAAGCTATGACTCACTATTTTTCTGAAGCAACTAAGAACTGAAATGGCTTAAGTTGCTAACCTCAGGCATATTAGTGGGAAAACACATTCCGTTACGTGCTTTGATGGAAGAACACTGCATTATACTGGAAACCTCTCAGAAAGGTTGAAACCAAAAAGGGAGGTTAGAAAGAAAAAAGTATAGGAAAAGGTTATGAAACAAGCCCTCAACACATCTAGTATAGAGAAGGGGGAGTGAACAACTTACCTTCAAATGATGGATGCAAATGAAACACCCAAGTGACTGCTGACCTGAATTATCAGATCTATTTCAGTTGCTAAAATAAAACCTTTCTCCTGCATTCAGCAGTGAGTGCCCTCATTTGAACATCCCTTTTTTCCTCCCTGTAACCCAGAATACTTCTACAAGCAGCACAGCTTGTAATGACTTGCACCACATTAGCTCAGTTGGTCAGAGCATGGTGCTAACAACACCAAGGGCACATGTTAGATCCCTGTATGGGCTATTCACCTTAAGGGTTGGACTTCATGATCCTTGTGGATTCCTTCCAATTCAAAATATTCTGTGATCCTCACCTTTAACATATGTCCCACAGAATAACCCAGGCAATCTTGCAACAGCTCATTCTTCAGTCATTTTTCATTAGCCAAACAATCTGGACTGAAAACATCCAGAAGATGACTAAGATGCTCATCCTGGAGGTGTTGGTAAATGGCTGGGCAGGCAAAACTCGTAACACAGGGAAAGTTTACTCAGGCAAACATAAAATTTTGTTACAGTACAGGCCAATGTTATGAAATTAATTCTCTTATTTGCTATTACAAAATTTGCTGTCCTTCACCTTGAAGGCAAGCTGTCTTTTTAGACTTGTCCCCTTAACAAATACGTCACAACAGATATTTTACTACAGCAAAGCTTCAGCAAGTCTGTTATCAAAACAAAACTCTACACTGTATCTGCTTCCTGTCATCACTCCAACAGTATGGTGGAAAGTCACTGCTCAGTAACACACTGCTAGATGGCACATGGACCATAGGTGGGCAAGCATGACCTATATAGAACAGGAAGAACAGAACAGTAGTTCTACACGCAAAGTGCAAAAGAGGACTTTTTGCCCAAGCTCTATTTGGCAGAACAATTTCCCTCACTTAAAGAAGTGCAAATATTTGTTCAAATTGAGATAAATACTTTATTCCCCATTCTCAAAACCTGAAACCAATCAGCATTCCCTAATCAGAGTAGAATCTTTGCCAAATGGGTTCAATAAAAAGAAGGCAAGCCATGATGTACAGATTGAAAGAATCCTGGAATGCAAGGAGGACTTAAAAAAAAAAAGAAGCAACCAAAAACCCCACCTCTACAAACTGAATCTCATGAATTCAGCATAACACTGATGACAAGGTAGTCAACTTGATATTCTTACACACATTACACCATTCCACAGACACCATTCACTTCCTTGAAAGACAATGCACTTAGTGTCCAATGGACAGATCTTCCCCTTCAAAATATCCTGATATTGGCACGGGGCGGGGATGGGTACATGTTTTACTACAGATATTTATAAAAGCCTCTGGAGAAAATCAAGCATAAGAACTTCCCTGCTTCACATATTCATAGCTGCGCAGCAGATAGCATGGTACTGGCAGTATGTAGCCTGTAAAAAATCCTAAAACATGATTTTTTCTTAAAAATAGCTGCCCAAACAAATCATGTCTAGAAATCTTCACCCAGAAAAGGCACCCTTTGCTCAAAGGAAAGTTTGCTTGAGGGAAAGAAAAAAAAACCCCACAAAAGTGACAAGTGTGTAACGTTCCACAGTTCATCTAGAACTGCTGCAGCCCACTCTAAATTACAATGTCAGTGGCTGTTTATGCTCTAAGGAAGTACAGTAAGTACAGTGCAGCCCATTCAGGTTGTTGGAATGCCACTGATCACACGCTCAATTGCATCTATTCATTAGAAACACTCAATCCACAACAGCAGCTGCATTTACCACCACACCCCAAACGCCACCCAGTTGCCCCAGGTGATTCCAGTGGTTTACCAGCCCACAGGACAGACTCTTGTCCCCCTACAGTGACTGCAAGTTACACGTCCAAGCCCAAGGACTTTTATTTATTAGAGAATGGCATATTACGTTGGCTTAAAGTTTTTACAGCGAGAAAGGTGTGGTCTTTTGCAGTCATGTTCTGTGAGTTTCAAAACTATTTACGCTGCACTAATTATTTTTGATTGAAACTCACTAAATTACTGTTGAAAAGATGACTTAAGCAAACAACAGACAAGTTACTAAATTTGTTTCAGAAAAACAATGACTAATTATGTGTGTTATTTGTTTCCTATCTCTTAAAAAAAAAAAAAACACGGTAATCCTGGCTTCTTTCAGGTCAATAGTGAACCCCCATTAAGTTTAGGGGATCATATTTCACTATAAAATCATAAACTACACAACGGCGGAAAAATAAATCTTTCTGGAAGAAAACAGGTCATTTAAAAGAACACTGGCAACTTCCTAACCAATTAAAAAAAAAAGTCTGTTTTTACAAGTAACACCTATGATAACTGTAACTGAAAGACACGAGAATTAGATATTTACTTCACAAATTACACTGCACTTCATATACTTGTTAAGTTTACCAAGTGGCTTATAATGAAATTCTTGGCTGTGTGGGTCTTTCATAGAGCAAGAGTAAAGTAATAAAATGTTACACTTCCTTTTTGTTTAATAAAACCAATTTCAATTTTGTCTTAAAACTTAGAGTCACTTAGGCAGAACAGGGAGCTACAAACCCCAATAAGCAACATCTCCTGTAAGGATGTGAAATGGTTGTTGTTAAAATCTATCCATGCGACAGACTGAATAGATGAGTGGAGTTAGTAAGAGTATTAAATAGAAGTATCCTTTCCACAGCCTCTAAAATGATTTTCCGTTTCAATTGTCACTGCTTCCCTTCACCTTTCCAAAAATCCTTACTGTGGCCTAATAAACAGACTGAAGAAGAATCCTGATCCTTGCACAGTGTTCCACCACAACAGATTACCCATAAGGTTAGCATTACTTTTCAGTGCTCCATCTAGAACACCAAAAAGCATCAGCCCAAATCCAGCTGGAAAATGAAGTTCCCATAAGACCAAACTGAGTGTTATAGCCATCTATTCCTTCTTCACAGCTTCCTAGAATGCTTACAATTAGAGCTTGTGATGACAAATTGCCAGATGCTTCAGGACGACTGCAGCTGCTGAAGAGCTGATTTGTGCACCATGAAGCAGGATCAGGAGGGGTAAGATTTTGTATTCTGCAGGCTTGCTGTAGGGGAAGGCTCAAGTAGAACATTAGCTATTCACAGACTGAAATCCTTAACCTCAAAACAGCTGCTCCTGGCATTTGAAAAGGGACAGTGGTGTTTGCGCTTCAGTGCCCATTTACCAACCTCACACGAGCACTGGCTTCAGAGGTAAATAAAAGAAACTGAAGCTGCCTTCACTTCTCTGTTAAATCAGAGATCTGTTACCTGCCTACAGGACTACAGAAGATGTCCATGTGGTAGGCATTTAAAGGCTTTGATTCACAAGCAGGGACAGGGTAGCTTGGGATCGCGGACTTACTCAACATCATGGTATGAAACAGTTCAGCATCTGATTCAGAACAGTTCAGGCATCGGGGGAAAGGAAGAACCTAGAGGTAGTAATCAGGTCTGTCACTCTACACCACACCATCCCCAAGGTCAGATACCATTCACACCATCTCAAGAAGCTCCACTCATTCACAACCCTCCAGTACAGCGAATCTTCATATGGTCTGGACTCACACTAGGAAGCTCAGCATTTTTATTCACAGGATTCCACTCCTGACACCTCTGTTTGGACTCTAGCCAAATGTGATCCTGGTTAAGCCTAGACCTGAGTGCCAAACACACCTAAGGGACAGGCCCAATAATGCCATTGCCAGGCAACCAGTCACAGCAAGGGAGAAACAACAAATGGGAGGATGGAAGGGTCATGACCAATGAGGAGGGGCAAAAAAAAGCCCTACCAAAACTGTGAGCAAAATATAAGGATGTAGCAAAAATCTCCACATCAGAGTCAGAACCAGGCTCAATGTTTTAGAAGAAGCAACACCATTGTATGAACATTGAAGTCAAAATAGCTGAATATATTGAAAAATTTACACATACAGTTCATTACACTGCTTTGCATACCAAGACATTTTAACAGGTGTTCAGGTATTTCTGTTTTATACATTGGCTTAACATTACTGTGCTGTAATGTGCTCAAAGTACTTTCCAAAATTTCAGTCCAAAAAGCCAAGTTCTATTGTGAACGATTTGTCCATGTAACCTACCAAATGTGCATTTCCAATCCAGAATCCAGCTGTACTCATTTAACTTTGGCTCATTCACACAGGGAGTGTTCCCATCCTAAACAGCTAGGGAAATTTAGAGGGTAGAGTTCTAAAAAACATTGTTTTCATGGCGTACTAGAGATCAGAGAAAACTCTTGGTTCCTCCAGTTAAATAATTCAGTACAGCATCTTGGTTCACTGGACTAGGAACTGTTTAGTTGTACTGCAGCACTTCTTATTAGATGTGCAATCTGCTCTAGCTCTTGATTATCTTGTATAGCATAAACTCTTGGGCATAGAAACAGCACTAATTAATATTTACATAGCTCCAGGGAAATGCATACTGTTACACTGTTTACAATAATGCTTGATGTTAGTTCTGTTATACAGAATCAGAATATAGTTTAGGAGAGTCAAGAGACTCACATTCTGCCGTGACTGAATGGGGCCTAAGTTTTGAAATCAGCGAGACGCCATTGAAAGCACTTTGGTTTTAAATCTCTCCAATTTGTATCAAGGACTATAAATGGAAATGTTTCAGCTTGTCAACAACTGCTATTCAATCACACGGGAAAAAAAGTGTTCCTACAACACACAGAATCTGAACCCAAACCAACATTTCTTCTTTAAAAAGCAAAATTTTGAACTACTCCTGGACAGAGGTGAAAGTCCATACTGGAAGCACAAGCAAGATGAATGCAGCACAACACAAAATTACTCTGTCCTGCACCAAGTGAATGGTCTTTGAATTAAGAATACATTCTAGCATCAATCCCAGAATGACCAAAAAAAAAGCATCTCTACATCAAGTCTCTTATCTGAGCAGTGCTACCACCTCTTAGTAGAAGCTGAGAAAGTGAGGAAGAAAAGGTGTGGACAGAATCACTGCTGTCAGCTGAACATCCATCCAAGCCCTCCTGCTTCTGGCCAACAGCAGGTGAGCTCCTTCAAATACCACGTTGTATGTCTATCATTTCTTACAGTTATTTCTGACAGTGAACTGGGCTTAGATGTGCTAGACAAAATTCCACCCTATTACTCACAGCTAAGGCTTGTTACTAAGCATTGCAGGGAAAATGAAGAAACAAAAAAAAAAAGAAGAAAAGAAACATAAAAAAAGACAAGCTACCCTGTTCAGTCTCAGATATCAACTGGAGAAATCATAGAAGAATCCCAGAGGTCACCATGACTGTCTTTAACATAAATGAACCCCACAGCAGGCACATCTGCCCCCAGTAAGTCCATCTACTCTGCTGCTCATACAGCAACACAACTGCCAGAAGAATCAGGGCATTTCTAAGATTTTGACAGCCATCATCAAAATCCTTTCTTCGGTTCAGAGTATAAACTTGCTTTGACAGCAGTGCCACTCCCCCTTCCCAACTCATACGTACCTGATCACAACCTGCATTCACCAGTTCCTGGAGCATCTGCCTGTTGACTTCCACGGCTGCTGTGGTGCCCGACTCATTAGCAAAGGGCAGCAAAGAATATCGGATTTCTCGCAGAGCTTTCTGATACGGTCCAAACTTGGGCGTTTGTCTCATCTGCTGCTGCCTTGCAGCATCCTTCCCTATTAAAATCTTAGGGTCCAGAGAAGTTTCACTGCCTGCTCCAATCGGTAGTCCCTGACCTGAAGACTTGGATGGCTGCTTTAAACCTTCTCGAATCTCTTGTAACCTTTGTCTGCTGTTTCCAGAATACGTCGTAGCAGGAAAAGTCTTTGGCCTCATTGTTAATCCAGTTTTCTCTGAGCATAAATACAGCTTTATTCTTTGTTTCTTTTAAATTATTTTGAAAAAGTGTCACTTGATGGTATCAATTGCTTGTAAACATAATCCTTCAAAGAGAAGAAGAAAAGGCAAAATTCTCAGGAGATTTCTGCCAATGTTTTACTTCAGCTTACAATCTTCACATTTCCTACAGAAAATGAAGATCTGTGGAACCATCATTTTGCAGACTGACAGTGTCTGAAACAAAACAAAATAAAAAGTACATTCAATTAAGTTGATATTGTAAATGCCTCTGAAGGGACAGCATGAGAATTAATCAAGTGAAAATTAATCAGTTTAACCTCTTAAGCTGTCACAGTTGGATATCTTTTAATGATTTTCCTTTATCTGTTTTCAATAACAAGATTCTAGAAGGCTTTCTCAAAATAACCAATAAATAATTCATTTTTCTTTTAATTTTCAAAACAAATTAAAATAAAACCCCTAAGAACTAAGGTTTAAAAAACCTAATTTAAGAATTTTACAGTATCTAACTGTGGCAAGTTTCCTACCCAATTGCATAACCAAATTCTGGACAAGCTTATCCTCTTTCATAATTAGGGAAGAATATGCTCATGAAATGTTTTTCCCCCACTTAAGATTTTGTTTGTTTTACACTAGCTGAGCACAGTTTCAGAAGTTTATGAAAAATATTTATAATGGAAATACTGATGACTCTAACCATAGCAACTGCTAGTACTTCAATAACAAAGTGAATAACAGAAAGACAGGATATTTTGCCTTTCCACGTGAATAACTTATCAAAGCCTGAAGGTAACAATTCTCACCAGAACTGGAAGGAAGAGGGGGAGACAAAAGAAGAGAGGAAAGGGTATATGATACTTCATTAGCTGTGCCTTATAGGTAAGAAAGGGAAAAGAGCTGTAAATGGAGCTATCAGTAAGAGTAGAAGATGAAGAACCAGATCGAATAGCATCCCAACACAGAAAAAGAAGACTTGGAGATAGCTTTATGCACCTCCTCTGACATGCAGCAGAGAACACCTATGCAGCACAGCTGAGCTACCGTACAGCTTGTGATCTCCACGCAGCATAAAGTTACAACAAGAATCCTACCTTAACTAAATCTTCGTGCACTACCGTAACACAAACATTAAATAATGGTGCATTTGGAACAGGATTAAAAAGACAGCCTCATCAGAAATGCAGCCTAGCTACTGATGCTGCTTATGCAAATTGGCTTCTTCTGCTGCCATTTGCACTCGCAAAGTGACTTCTGAATGGTGCTTCAGCCACCTCACTGGTAAGGAAAGAATTCCGTTCAGTTGTTTCCAAATGGCAAATACAGAGGATGGTAACATACCGTTCCGGCACTCGGAAGCCAATTGGATTTTTTTTTTACAGGTGCTTCACTTTTGATCACACCATATTTATCACTGAAAACAGTTTCTCTGGGAAGTATTGTTCTTTATTTTCACATGCTCATATTAAAACCTCTTTTTGTTGTGATAGCTGCAGCATTTCCCAAAAAACCAACCATTTCCATACATTCACCAGCGCTTCTCACTGCCAAGCAAACAGATTACTACTGTGAAGCCCAACAGAATCTGGACACATTCACCTCTGAAGCCAACCACCACTTCCTCATCAGTACAGAGTCTGCTTCAAGCTTTCCTCTACAACCAAGGTCTGAAATGTAACAGTGAAGTCAGACCCCAGCCTCCTCTAGGATGGTTCACCAGTCTGAAATGCAGGAGCATGGGTTAATCACTTGAGATTAACACATGCCAACCTCTTTTGCTAAGATTTAAATGTTCTGTTAACTAAAAAACACCAATAATGTCTTTGAGGTCCTGAGTTCCTCCACTCAGTGCTCTCCAGGAATACTCTGCGACACCAACTCACAGAGAACTGATAGTGACATTTGCCAATTGTTTTAAGGGAAGTGCTAAAGCTATTCATCCAGATTTTGATGTTTCCACAAATCAGCTATTGGTCAGTAACAGATCAAGCTTTCATTGTCCCAAGTGAAGACAAAAGCAACTGCAGGATCTCAAGAACAGATTTTTTTCTACTTGGACAGAATACAGCAAAAGACAATACACAGACTTGGTAAAAAATAAAACACAGTAGTATTGCAGCCTTCTTTGGATTACACCATAACTAGCTAGAAGATACAGAGCAATTAATTGGTCTATAATTGTCTTTCTTTTCCTGACAGCAGCAGGCACCATATGGCTGGGTTTAGGCATCTGGGTTGTTCTTCCTTTTCAGTCCCTGTGCCAATCCTCAGGCCCAGGGTGGGCTGGGAAAGCTTGCAAGCCCCCCACCTTTTTGCAGCAAAAGACTGCTTTCCCACTTACACACATGCTTCACATAAAGAACTTCTGTGACCTTTAGCCTAAGCTCGAGTCTAATAACACTGGGTCAAGCCAGCTGGCAACTTCCTCAGCTTACATTTACAACACTGCTTAAACCAGAAAGAAGTGTTGCTCGTTTAGACAGTATGAATGAGAGCAGCAACAACAGCAAGTACTGGCGCTAACTGAAAACCTGTTTCATGTTTTGCAGGGCTTTTTTTCGTTAATGAAATATGTAAGATAAGCAGAAAAACTGGAACACTAAATATTACAGATAATTTACAAAGAAAGACAAGCTGCTGGCTTTTAAAAATCTTCATGAGATTTGCATTTTTAGCAAAAAAATAAAATGGTTGTATGCTTTAAAAGATATGTAGTGTGTCTCATTCTGTCTAAGCATTTCTAACTGTACATCTGGATTTGGATAACTTCAAATCCTTCTAAACTGCACCCTGCCTACAGCATAAATCTATCAATAGCCTTCCTGCCATCAGGAGAAATTATTTTTGAGTTCTAAGCCATTCTGACTAAACAATTCTAAGGTCTTTTCCAAACTGTTATCTGTTCTGTACTAATTAGAAGCTTGCCCATTATCCTGAAGACATGACATTTCAAGTAAGTTAAACAATTTTTCAGTAACTGATTGTTTTGTTTCATTTGAGAAATACCAATAGCTGCTCTGTCAGCAACCAACCAACCAACGACACTGAAATCATATGCTGATGTCTGTTGTCCCAGCAGCACTATCTATTCACTCTCCTGTTTCTTCATTCACCAACAGGCTGCATGTGCTAGTGGCTTTGTGGAGCTGGGACACAGGCAAGAAACTAAAGCTCGCCCGAACTGGTGAGCTGTTTCCCTGCAACTGTGCAGGCACCGGAGTGAGCTGAACTTGCAGTCACTGCAGTGTACGAAGGAGTAAAGTTCTAAGAAACTGCTAGAACTACCTTCCCTCTCTCAATTACCCGGTATGGCTTTGGGGATTTTTTTTGGAGTTTTGGAACACAAATTCAAGGAAGCAGCGACTGTTCACTTTGTATTGGAGGTTTACGACGGGGGGGAAGCGTTTCAGGAATTTCGTTATTATACAAACCGTGCTTCCCTTTATAAGTGGGCACATTGTGGAAGTGAAGAAAAGTGGAAAGGGGATTTTCCCTAAAACGATTCCGCCTCTCCTCCCTCCTGCTAACAGAACTGTCCAAAAGTGACTCCGTGCCCGTGTGCCACTGCCAGCCACAAGCACTGGCCCAACGCAGGGCTGTGGGAAACATCTCACCTTCCCTCTCCACAGCAGCCCGGCAGTGACTGACCGCAAAGCCCGGACACTCCAAACGAGCCCTTTTTGCGTCATTTGCGCGAGTGCCTTTCCCGGGGAAAGGGGTATTTCAACACGCACACCGCTCACGAGGTAGCGGAGAGGGTGGCGAACTGCTGGGTTTTGGCAGTGACCTTCAGCTGACTGGGAACAGCGGGGCCCCCGCCGCAGCCAGACAGGACCCGGGGGGCTCTGGATGCCCNGGCGGCGCGGGCCGCTCTCCATCTTCCCCCTTGGCCGTCCCGGGCGCCGAGTGCGGGGCGCAGTCGGGACATTCGCTACATTGTTGGCATTCCATTCGCGCCACGTGACCCCGCGGCGCCCGCGTCATTCCACTCCCTCCCGGCGCATTCCAGCGGGGGGAGGCGCTTCCAGGGCGGGAAGGGCCGGGAAGGGCTGGCGCACCCTCAGGGAATCGAGGTGCCGGGGGCCGCCTGCCCTCCGCCCGCCGGCCCCCTCGGGGCGCCTGTCCGTAGGTTTACAGGCAGTAAGAAGTGACACTTTTTCCCCTCACAAAACCCACCCCGCGTCACAGCAACTCCTCGCTGGGTTCTGGCGGGACAGGGGTGGCACTGCCTCCACTTGTTGAGGTGAAAAGGGCTGGGGTAGAATTATGGAATGGCTTGGGTTGGAAGTGACCTTAAACATCATCTGGTTCCAACCCCCTGCTCATGGAAGGCACCTTCCACTAAGCCAGGTTGCTTAGAGCCCCATCCAACTTGGCTTTGCATACCTCCAGGGATGAGGCACCCACAGCTTCTCTGGGCAAGGTAGGTGACTTGGAAGTGCTCTTCCAGTCACCTCATGCTCCAAACCTATTTAAATTGATAACTGTTATTCCTACCAGTATCCATTCCATGCTGGACTAACCAGGCACACAAAGTAGCAGCACTATCAACGCCTACTTGGGATTTCCTTTTGGTTTCAAGTTTGCCTGGGGCTTTTTGAGGGGATTACTTGTTTTTCATGTTTCATCATGGTGAGGAGACAAGGGAGCTATGAGGTACCAGAGGAAGGCAGACAGGGAGTCCACATCTGGAACAAAAATGCAGAACCAAGCTGCAAAGGATATTTGGATGCAAAGTTCATGTTTGACCTTTTTATGGATGGAACTACCTGGAACCAGAATCATGGAATCACTAAGACTGGAAAAGATCTCTGAGATAATTGAATCCAGCCATTAGCCCAGCACCAATGTGTTCACCACTAAATCACATCCCCAAGTGCCACGTCCACGTACCTTTTGAACACTTCCAGGAGTAGTGGCTNGGAACACAAATTCAAGGAAGCAGCGACTGTTCACTTTGTATTGGAGGTTTACGACGGGGGGGAAGCGTTTCAGGAATTTCGTTATTATACAAACCGTGCTTCCCTTTATAAGTGGGCACATTGTGGAAGTGAAGAAAAGTGGAAAGGGGATTTTCCCTAAAACGATTCCGCCTCTCCTCCCTCCTGCTAACAGAACTGTCCAAAAGTGACTCCGTGCCCGTGTGCCACTGCCAGCCACAAGCACTGGCCCAACGCAGGGCTGTGGGAAACATCTCACCTTCCCTCTCCACAGCAGCCCGGCAGTGACTGACCGCAAAGCCCGGACACTCCAAACGAGCCCTTTTTGCGTCATTTGCGCGAGTGCCTTTCCCGGGGAAAGGGGTATTTCAACACGCACACCGCTCACGAGGTAGCGGAGAGGGTGGCGAACTGCTGGGTTTTGGCAGTGACCTTCAGCTGACTGGGAACAGCGGGGCCCCCGCCGCAGCCAGACAGGACCCGGGGGGCTCTGGATGCCCCCGGCCGGCTCCCCGGGGCCCTCGCTCCCCGCGACACCCGCGCCCGCAGGCTCTGCCCCGGCGGGTCGCCTCCCACCCCCGTGCCGCCGGGAGCCCCTTCTCCCCCCACTCCTCTCGTGGGCAGAAAGCTCCCAAAATAAACTCAGGCCATTTATTAGCAGCTCCGGCCTGCTGGGGCAGAGGCCGCGGACAGGCGGACTCCCATCCCGCTCCGCCGGGTCTGGGCTGCGCTGTCACACGAGTGTCCGGAAAATGTCGGAGGGTGCGGGCAGGGCGCCCAGGCTGCCGCCGGGAGGGGACTCACACACGGGACGCTCACTCCGGCTTCGACGACCGACCCACCTCCGCTCACCCGCACCCCCCGCTTCTCCACAGGACTTTCCCTTCCGCGCAGAGCAGTTCAGGGGGATGGGGAGCGCTCCCACNGGTTGGAAGTGACCTTAAACATCATCTGGTTCCAACCCCCTGCTCATGGAAGGCACCTTCCACTAAGCCAGGTTGCTTAGAGCCCCATCCAACTTGGCTTTGCATACCTCCAGGGATGAGGCACCCACAGCTTCTCTGGGCAAGGTAGGTGACTTGGAAGTGCTCTTCCAGTCACCTCATGCTCCAAACCTATTTAAATTGATAACTGTTATTCCTACCAGTATCCATTCCATGCTGGACTAACCAGGCACACAAAGTAGCAGCACTATCAACGCCTACTTGGGATTTCCTTTTGGTTTCAAGTTTGCCTGGGGCTTTTTGAGGGGATTACTTGTTTTTCATGTTTCATCATGGTGAGGAGACAAGGGAGCTATGAGGTACCAGAGGAAGGCAGACAGGGAGTCCACATCTGGAACAAAAATGCAGAACCAAGCTGCAAAGGATATTTGGATGCAAAGTTCATGTTTGACCTTTTTATGGATGGAACTACCTGGAACCAGAATCATGGAATCACTAAGACTGGAAAAGATCTCTGAGATAATTGAATCCAGCCATTAGCCCAGCACCAATGTGTTCACCACTAAATCACATCCCCAAATGCCACGTCCACGTACCTTTTGAACACTTCCAGGAGTAGTGGCTTCACCACTTCCCTGGACAGCCTGTTCCAATGCCCAACTACCCTTTCAGAGAAGGTATTTTTCCTACTATGCAATCTGAACCTCTTTCCTATGCAATCTAAACCTCCCCTGGCACTACTTGCGGTCATTTCCTCCTGTCCTGCTGCTCAGTTACTAGGGAGAAGAGACTGACCCCCACCTCACTACAACCTCCTTTCAGGTAGCTTTAGAGAGTGATAAGGTCCCCCTATGAACCCACTTTTCATGCAAGCAGGAATATTATGATTTTAGATATCTGTCTGGTTTTTAATAAAGACAATTCACAAAGAGAAATAATCCCCACACTCCCAAATACAGTAATTTTTGGATCTGGAAGGCTGGCTCTGACCCCTCAGCATGACAGATACACATGCTAGTCATAGCCAGGGGGTATTAATACAGAGTAAAAACCATAAGAGAGTAAACTTTCATATATATAAGCATATATATCTTTAGATCATTAACATGGAAGACGCCTGCAGTCCTGAAATTCTTCAAAATTTTTAAAATCCTGTTGCAGAGCAGAGAGGTGCTCATTGTAGAGTTTCTCTGTTTGGCAGGGAAAATGTCAGTCTTGCAAACTGTTAAGACACGTTTAATGATGCGACGAGCCCCAGTGTCTTCCACTGGACTGTGAGCACGTATAAAGAGAAGTCTGTGCATAACTGTCTTTCCAGGATGGGAGCTATTTTTACAGCCTTTTCCAAGCCATGGAGACTATTTTTGTAAGTAATATACTCATGGGCAGTCCTGTCTCAGGATATTTCTCTGAGCTTGTTTATCATAATTTTTTTTCAATGTCTTCCATGCAAAACTGTCAACAGTGACTATACATGACTAATGCGTATAAAAGTAGCACTTATAAAAGTGCTTGTTTGGGAGGAGAATAGAGTGCTACATTGCATGAGAAAAATGCAGCTTGGTGCACAGAAATTGTTTAGTGTCTCATCTGAGGGCAGTCAGTTACTGTATATAAATTGCTGTCAGAATTTCAATAGTGTCATTGACTGGAATATATTGTAGGGCAGGGCTGGGGCTGGGGAACAGGAAGCCTCTCACTCTAGAAAGCTAAAGATAAGGAAATCCATTAGGTTCAGACCAGATTCCAGTGTTGGCAGAATATTGCAGGATAATGTGGCTCATTTTGCAATCTTCAAATACCTGCAAAACTGAAGTAAATTTTAAATGATATGACAGATGCAGCATGGCTTCATTTTCTGAATTACTGCTGTGCTTATCCGATGAAGCACAGCAACATGATTGCCCAAACCAGACATTGCTCAATGGCTTGAGACCTTTTCCCAACAAAGTTCAGGCTGGTTTAAAGGAACAGCATCAAGATAAAAATTGCTTACTCAGTGCTATTATGCTCTTTTGTAAGATTTGCTTGTTAACCACTTTCTTAAATCTAGGTAAAACAGATCTTTTAATTTATTTTTCTCCTTTGGAATTTTTTGTTTTCCTATTGCATTCTGATCCATCTCGGAATGAGACTCAGCTGCACTATTTTGTTTCCTGATTCCAGCCAGCTGCATTTTCTAAATTTCATGCATTTGCACAGAGTTCCTGGGATAGAATTCCCACCAGCAGAGCAGCAAGTACAGGTGAGATGGGTTGCATCCATTCTCTAGAAAGTGCCCGACGTAGAGACTTTGTAGACTCTTTCTGCTTTTACCCTTTAGAAACGCAAACTGTTGGGAATTGTATTCCTCAGAAATACTAGGGAAATGGAAATCAGCTAGGTTGATACAACTTGGTTAAAACATGATTTGATCTTTGTAAGTTTTTTGGAGATTACTGTGAAAGTCATCTCTCTGGAAATTACTATCAAGTCTTTCTTCCCAGCTATCTTCTCCCCAGTAAGGTATCTCCAGAAGGAAAGATGCTCCACAAAAAGAACAATGCAATTTGTCTGTGCAGAGCAGCAACTCTGTTCCCAGACTAGACTATGAGATAATAATCGACCATGAGTAAGGGTCATTGTGTTTATTCATGGCTCTGCTTCAGTAAGTGATGATGCTGGATCTGTGGTGATTACAGCACTCACCTCCTGACTTGCCTGAGCAGCTGTCTGCCCCACTGTGTGGGCAAGTGGGAAGGACCACGGATCCACTATTTCACATTCTTTCTCCTTCCACCCACCTACAACAGCGAGGGAGGTGGGAGCTCTGTGCAGCTCCATGCTGACATCTAAAGCTGTGTGTTGCCTCATCCCCTCCTTGTATTCTTGTTTCACTGTTTGCTGGGCCACAGTGTCTCTTTCTAAAGTATTGTATTTGGAATCAATCACCACAGCATGCTGCTAAAAATACTCCTAGCAACCAAATAATTATGATGTGGGTGGATGAACTTTTTCTTTACACAGTACTAATCGACAATAAAAGCTTGAACCTGTTCAGGAAACTTGAAAAAGAAAGGTAAAGGAATACCATCAGCAATATCTAGTTCTCTGCTAGTTTTTTTCAAAAAGAGGAACACACACATGTGAAATAATAGTGAACATGTGAACATATGTGTATATGAGCATACAGACACAAGGCATTTGCTGACAGTGACATCCTCTTTAGAATAACAGTGACATGTTTAGTACAAACCAGTGTGATGTAAAATGAATGATGTGCAAGTAAAAAGACTACAACGTCACTGAAATGTTCATGTTTCAACACATTGATTTTCTTTGCACAGTGATACTGGGGAATCATTCTTCCCAAATCACCAACTCAAAACCAGTTTGAAACAGCAATTCTGAGTTCTCCAGCACAGTACAGACAATGCAACCTATATGTGAATATAATATACATGTTTAACCCTGACACAAAATTGCATTTCTGGTGGTCAAAGTTAGGCTCAGTGCTTCAATAATTGAGTAGGCGAAAAAATAAACTCTAACCAAATTCTAAGTATGGTTTAGATATGCTTTTCTTTTCCTCTTAGGAGTATGCCTATGGGATCTATCACAGCACTCTTTTGGGGTGGCAAAGGTGCAGCAAACGTGAGATCTGGTATTTCAGAAATTCATTTTATTTCAGCACAAAGTAGTGAAACAGGATAAATCTGACTGGGAAACTGCCTCAGCTTGCACACAGACTCTGGTTAACTGGGTAAGGCATTCTGGATGCTCAGACTGCCTTTACAGCACTCACAGGTTCAAAAGGTTCAAAACTCTGAATTTCAAAAGGACCCATGTTCCTATGTACTCTGCTCCCAGCCCCAGACTTTGTATCAATCATTGACTGCAGCTGGAGCCCAGCAGAGCCCAAGAGGACTGTAGGAATGTCGGGACTTTGTGAGGAATTTCACCAGTCTGAGCCAGTTGTGCTCTCCATTTGGAACTGAATTGCTGAGCCAGTTGCACCCTCCATTTGGAAATGAATTGCTGAAGTGTTGAGGTCCCTGCAATCAGCTTGATGGCATCACTTTGTTCAGATGCAATGCAGATGGCTTTTGAACAACACAGCCATCCAATCCGGAAATTTTAGAAGTTTTTAGGCAGTGCCCTTCTGATCCTGGAGAAAAAGAGAGGTGTAATGCAGGACATGTGGAGCCCTGGTAACAGGTCTGGGCATCCAGCAACCATCAATCTAGCCTGCAATTATCTTTTCATCAAAGGCCTGGCACTGCAGCATCTCCCAGCATAACAATACCCCCACCACAGCTTTGTCCTTCCTGCCACAGATGCTCTGAATGATTCACACTCCGGACAGAAGGAAAAGGTGTGGGAGGAACACAGGCGTATTTAAAGCCCTTGGCTTGGTGCAGAAAATGAGGGACTTTGGAACTGGTGAGGACAAGGGTAGTTTCCCACAATGTCTGTGTGGGAGAAAAAAAAAAAGAAGGAGTTGTGAGGAACCTCTATCCTGAGGGAACAAATGAGTACTCTAGAGTACTCTGGAGAAGAAAATACAAAGGAATTCCCAGGGCAACGGGAGGTAAGGATTTGGGACTAGGAAACTCCTAAAGGAGCGAAGCATGCGAAAGCAGCACCAGAGCACGTGGGGAGCAATGAGCCACATGTGTAGCCTATGGAGACTACAAAGTGCCCCATGCCCCATGCACACCCACACACACACCCCCCACACCAGTGCAAGAGCATTTTGCAACCGTAAGGGACCATCCACGGCTTCAGAATGCTGATACACCACTGAAATGTTTCATGTTGATTTGGGTAAGGGGGTGGTAGCCAGGTCTGTAGAGCCAAAGATAACACAGATCAACTTTTTTCCACTCCCTGTCCCATTTTGGGACTGACAGCAAACCGTTTCTCTTCTCCACCTGAACTTCCCTGCCTGTAAGAAAAGAGGCGTAGTTCCCATGTTTTGGAATTTCCAGGAAATCTCTGGATGAATAGCTCTTTCTGTGACCTATCATTATGTTAAATTGATGTTTCAAAGCCCAGCATCAGAATTCAGCATTAATGTAAAAGAAAGCTGTGTTCATTCTCTGATCATTTTACTGTACCTATGTAGAAAGCCTGGTATTAAAGCCCTGTGCAGCTCTATCCATGAGTAACTCATATACAGGGAAAGATCCAAGTCTTGTTTAAAGACCTGATCCCATTAAATAAGACCCTGTAATAAGAAACAAAAATTACTCATGTGACACAGACTGCAATTTACTCATATGAAGCCTAAAATAACAGTGAACAAAACTTCACTGAAAATGGGTATTTTCAGTCAGTTACTTGCTTGCGATTAATGCCTGGTCACTAAAGCTAAATGTCACATTCCCCAAAAGCAGCACTAGGAAGGCACCTACAAGACACCTCAACAGAGAAATCTGACGGATAATCGTCAAGAAGGAGGCAAAATGTAGTAGTCACAGCAGGGAATGCACACAGCTCACATTCTCAGGGTTAGTTAGGAACCCATGTCCATTTGGTTGCAAACCAGGCTGAGTCACAGGCATTTTACCACAATTACTCCTAACCCTTCCCAGAGCAAAAAACCAAGAGCATTTCAGGAAGCCTTAAGGTGTACAATTTTTAGAAACTTATCAAAATCCTTCTTGTCCTAAGGAAGGAAAAATAGGCATAGGCTAGAGAGAATAAATATGTTAACAACGGAGTTCNGCCCCATGCACACCCACACACACACCCCCCACACCAGTGCAAGAGCATTTTGCAACTGTAAGGGACCATCCACGGCTTCAGAATGCTGATACACCACTGAAATGTTTCATGTTGATTTGGGTAAGGGGGTGGTAGCCAGGTCTGTAGAGCCAAAGATAACACAGATCAACTTTTTTCCACTCCCTGTCCCATTTTGGGACTGACAGCAAACCGTTTCTCTTCTCCACCTGAACTTCCCTGCCTGTAAGAAAAGAGGCGTAGTTCCCATGTTTTGGAATTTCCAGGAAATCTCTGGATGAATAGCTCTTTCTGTGACCTATCATTATGTTAAATTGATGTTTCAAAGCCCAGCATCAGAATTCAGCATTAATGTAAAAGAAAGCTGTGTTCATTCTCTGATCATTTTACTGTACCTATGTAGAAAGCCTGGTATTAAAGCCCTGTGCAGCTCTATCCATGAGTAACTCATATACAGGGAAAGATCCAAGTCTTGTTTAAAGACCTGATCCCATTAAATAAGACCCTGGAATAAGAGACAAAAATTACTCATGTGACAAAGACTGCAATTTACTCATATGAAGCCTAAAATAGCAGTGAACAAAACTTCACTGAAAATGGGTATTTTCAGTCAGTTACTTGCTTGCGATTAATGCCTGGTCACTAAAGCTAAATGTCACATTCCCCAAAAGCAGCACTAGGAAGGCACCTACAAGACACCTCAACAGAGAAATCTGACGGATAATCGTCAAGAAGGAGGCAAAATGTAGTAGTCACAGCAGGGAATGCACACAGCTCACATTCTCAGGGTTAGTTAGGAACCCATGTCCATTTGGTTGCAAACCAGGCTGAGTCACAGGCATTTTACCACAATTACTCCTAACCCTTCCCAGAGCAAAAAACCAAGAGCATTTCAGGAAGCCTTAAGGTGTACAATTTTTAGAAACTTATCAAAATCCTTCTTGTCCTAAGGAAGGAAAAATAGGCATAGGCTAGAGAGAATAAATATGTTAACAACGGAGTTCAGCAGTGAGGGCTGGCAGTCCGGTGCCCTTGGAAGCTAACACCAGATAGACTATAATCATCTCATCTTACAAACATAGAAATGGTTCTCTACCAGCTAAAGGCTTGAATGGAGTCACAAGTTAGCACATTTAATAGGTCACCTTATCAAAAGCCTTACAAGGAAAAGCAGTACTTCAGAAAACTACAAGAAAGTGTCAGATTAGATATCATTTGAACACATTTTGGGTTCCCAGCATAATGTGTGGTTTGGACTACATGTGGGTCCCAGAGGAAACTATTCCTCACCTGAGATGTTGCTGGATCTGACAGAGTCTGCAAAAGGAGGGAAATATAGCTGGAAGATTATCAAAAAAATAGTGTCCATGGTAATGAGCCTTGGATCAGATCTTTGAACAAGACTTGGATCTTTCCCTGTAAGCCCTGTTATTATGACTAAGTCAGCCCTAAAGGAAAAAATATATAACAGCAATGAATTTTAACTGATTAAATTCTGAGAGAAACTGGACATGGAACAGAGTAAAGGAAGGAATGGAATAGAAAAAGCGGCAGTGGCATATGTTAAGAGGCACTATTAATGTGTATTCAAAGACAATTAAATTAATAGTACAGATGGGTAAGGAAGTACATGGATAAGAAAAAGACACAGTGCAGAAGAAGAGAACTAGACAGATTGCAGACTGACATCAGTAATGCACAAGTAAAAAGGGGTGAGTTGATATAAAACATGGAAGTCAAACTGTAAGAGATTGAACTATGTGCATTCAAATACCCCTGATACACTGAATAAGACTTCAGTGGAAACAGGGAAACAGAGGTAGATGTCAGCCATAGAGGTAGAAAAAACCTATTTCTACCTCTATTTTTAA
Organism: Ifrita kowaldi; assembly: GCA_013398055.1. Taxonomy (NCBI): domain Eukaryota; kingdom Metazoa; phylum Chordata; class Aves; order Passeriformes; family Cinclosomatidae; genus Ifrita; species Ifrita kowaldi. The sequence goes on from VZRS01009220.1 coordinate 89,655, forward strand.
AAAGTCTGCTTTTGCATCAAAGAGTGAGAGAAGCAGGTGACAGAAGTAACCATAAATTAAAAAAGAAACAGAAGTAAAACCATGCTGATGCAAGGCAATTGCATGTGTGGAATAGCTACTAAACAAGAACATTCCAGGGAGGCATAGGGAAAATATCAGTTAATCTCGCTATATGTGATGGTGCACCAGAAGGCTGCAATTGCTACCAAAAAATCCCAAACCCATAATAGGGACCACCTCTTCAGAGCAGAGATTATATCTCTGCAGGTAAGATGGACAGAGGAGTTGGAGAGAGAAGCAAGGCTAGGCTGCATGAATGTTCGCAAGGAACACAGCAATTCAGCGGCAGAGCCAGGACCAGAATCCCCATCTACCAAATAATGATCAACAACTAGATCAAACTGTCAGTAAAAAAGAAACAAAATTACAGAAGGATGCAAACCACAAAGAGTCAGAGGGGTTGTCCAATTTCTCGATTCCAGGCTATTGCTCAGATACAAAACTCTAAGGCAAACCTGTAAGACTTAGGTCTTGCCCTGGTTAATCTGCAGAAGTTTGGATCCTAGCTGCTTAGCCTCTCTTTGACACACAGTAATTTTCCAGTGGTGCTGTAAGCCTATTGCTCCATCTCATTTTCCTAAGTAAACTGGCTTTTCACAGTGACTGTGCCAATGGAGCTGGCCTTACAGCGGCATACCTGCCACATCTGCATGACGGCGCGGAGCTGCCCAGCGGTGCCGCTGGCTCACGGCTTCTCCTGAGCTTGGCACAGCAGGGTTGCAGAACTCTCCTGTTCAAGGTCTGCCCCCGGAAGTGGCAGCTTCTCAGAGCTCCTGCTGAGCCCAGCGCTGAGCCACCACGTTTCTTGTGCTGTAAGAGAGGGCCTGAGAGCTGAGCAGTTGTGTGGTGCAGTTGTGAGGGGCAGGGCTCCAGTGGAAGCCTCCACTGTTTGGATTTCCTACAGGAAGGAAGTGGGATAACATACAACTTGGCAAGACCTCTCAAGCATAACAAGCTCCAGTCAACAAACCTCACATATTTTCTTGGGGGAGAAGGAATGATACTGAGTAGAGGAGAAACTACAGTCACACCTCTATGTACTCTGGGAGTCAAAATCCTGTGTGCTTTGCACTTGTTTACACAGCTTTATCAGCAAAGGATACCAGAAAACCGAGAGAAGTATTTGCTATTGTCTGTGAGGTGAGTGACTTGCACGAATAAAACAACTTGGCCTGACCCGTTGGTATAATCACAAGCAGGATGGAAAGATGGGGATTAAGTATCACATGGCCTTGGCAATAGAAACATAAAATTGCACGTCAGGACTTTTCATCCATACGTGCCATATATCCATATTAAAGCGAAAGTTTTATTGAAATCGGGCTCAGGATTACAGCCCCTAAAGAGTTGTTGGGGAAAGTTCTGAGACACCCCTCTATTGGGTTTGCATGGCAAGGCTTTTGTAGTGGGGGACTACAGGGGTGGCTTCTGTGAGAAGCTTCCAGAAGCTCCCCCCATGTCCAACAGAGCCAATGCCAGCTGGCTCCAAGATGGGCCCGCCCACTGCTGGCCAAGACTGAGTCCATCAGTGATACTGGTAATGCCTCTGGGATAACAGATTTAAGAAGGAGTGGAAAAAAGCTGCACAGCAGCAGCCAGAAAGAGTGAGAAAACGTGAGAGCAACAACACTGCGGGCATACAGTTCAGTGAAGGAGGAGCAGGAGGTGCTCCAGCTGCTGGAGTTGAGATTCCTCTGCAGCCCCTGGTGCAGACCATGGTGAGGCAGCTATGCCCCTGCAGCCCCAGGAGGTCCAGGGGGAGGCAGAGATTCACCTGCAGCCATGGAAGAGCCCAGACCAGAACAAGGGGAATGCCTGATGGAGGTTGTGACCCCATGGGAAGCCCGTGCTGGAGCAGGCTCCTGGCAGGACTGGTGAATCTGTGGAGAGAGGAGCCCATGCTGGAGTTTGCTGACAGGACTTGTGACACTCTGGGGGACCCATGTTGGAGAAGTTAGGGAAGAACAGCAGCCTGTGGGAAGGACTGACGTTGAAGAACTCCATGGAGAGCTGTCTCCTGTAGGAGAGACCCCACACTGGAGCAGTGGAGGAGTGTGACGAGCCTCCTCCTGAGGAGGAAGAAGCAGCAGAGACACATGTGATGAACTGACTGCAGCCCCCATTCTCTGTCCCCCTGCACCACTGTGGGGGAGGAGGTAGAGAATTCAGGAGTGAATTCAGGAAGGGAGGGGTGGGAGAAAGGTATTTTAAGAATTAGTTTTTATTTCTTATTATACTACTCTGACTTGATTGATAATAAATTAATTTTCCCCACGTTGAGTCTGTTTTGCCCATGACTGTAATTGCTGAGTCCTTTATCTCCCTGTTCTTATCTCAACTCATGAGCTTATTGTTATATTTTCTTTCCCCTGTCCAGCTGAGAAGGGGTCATAGAGCAGCTTTTGTGGGCACCAGGTTCCAGTCAGGGTCAATCCACCACAGAAGGAGACTGAAAAATCCTCAGCTTTCCATAATGCTTTAACTAGAGTATCATCACAGAATAATATAACATGAAAACAGCATCGAAACTGACAGAGTTTCCCCTCCAAAAATGCTTCACCACCACGTGTTTCTGTTTGGTGACTATCATTATCACCACGTGTCTCCTAGTCTTCTACACAGTCTTTCAACCCACATCTATTTTGAATTAACTTCCCACACCAGCCACTGCTTTTAGCTCACTTCAGGAATACACAGTTCCACCTCTAAAATGCATCACAGCAGTTCTACACATGCTTTCAATTTTCTAGCTATTTTCTTTCAGTCTCTGCTCTATGTTACCTTTACATACTCTGCTAGAACTCATAAAACCTTAACTCCAGGATTAAAGGAAAAAAGGCTCTGAATGTTAGGGGGTAGCTTTTATTCATCACCAGTTAGTAAAGTGTAGGTTGGATAATATGTGATTTGCAAATAATTAGAATACAGAATTTGGTTATAATGAATCTGTAACTTAAATAAGTAAAGTCTTCTTTAAGTCTCGGAATGTGATAAACACATGAATAGGAGTATTGTTATGCTGTTAATCAAAATGAATAGAGACACAGAAGTCACAACCAATTGTTTTAAAGCAGCATCTCATGACAGCATGCAAAACAACTCGAGCGGCCCTTGCTTTTCTATCCCCGTGATTACAAATCATAGAATGGTTTGGGTTACAAGGGACCTTAAGATCACCTAGTTCCAACCTGCTGCCACTGAGACAGGGACACATCCGCTAGACCATGTTGCTCTAAGCCACATCCAACCTGGCCTTGAAAACGTCCAGGGAAGGAGTATCCACAGCTTCTCTGGGCAACCTGTGGCAGTGCCTCACCACACTCACAGGGAAGAGTTTCTTCCTAATATCTAACCTAAACTTGCCCTCTGTCAGTTTAAAGCCACTTGCCTTGTCCTGTCACTGCATGCCTTCATAAAAAGTCTCTCCAGCTCTCATGTGGCCCCCTTCAAGTTCTGGAAGCCTGCTCTAAGGTCTCTTCAGAGCTTTCTCTTCTCCAGGCTGAACAATCCTGAACTTCTCCAGGCTGAACTCTTTCAGGCTCTTTTCATTGGAGAGGTGCTCCTGCCCTATGATCATCTTCTTCAGGGTCCTCCAATGGACCCACTCCCTTCTTACTTTGGGGACCCCAGAGCTGGGTGCAGCACTGCAGGTGGGGTCTCACCAGAGCAGAGCAGAGGGGCAGAATCCCCTCCCTCTCCCTGCTGCCCATGCTGCTTTGGATGCAGCCCAGGATGCAGTTGGCTTCCTGGGCTGTGAGAGCACATTGCTGAAACATACCAAACTTCTTGTCAACCAGCACCCTCAAGTCCTTCTGCTCAATGCTGCTCTCAATCCATCCTCCATCCAGCCTGTATGTGTGCTTGGGATTGCACTGACCCAGGTGCAGGACCTTTACACTTGGCCTTTTTGAACTTCATGAGGTTCACATGGACCCACCTCTCAAGCTTGTCAAGGTCTCTCTGGATGACATCCCTTCCCTCCAGTGTGTCAGTTGCACCACACAGCTTGGTGTCACTGGCAAACTTGCTGAGGGTGCACTCAGTGCCACTGTCCACATCACTGACAAAGATGCACACCAGTCACACTACCAACCCCTGAGGAATGCCACTTGTCATTTGTCTCCACTTGGACATTAAGCTGTTGACCAAAACTCTTTGAGTGTGACCATCCAGCCAATTCCCAATCCATTTAGTGGTCCATCCATCAAATCCATGTCTCTCCATTTTAGAAAGAAGGATGTCATATGGGACCATGTCAAATGCCTTGCACACGTTCAGGTAGATGATGTCTGTTGTTCTTCCTTTATCCACTACTGTTGTAACCCTGTTGTAGAAGGCCACCAAATTTGTCAGGCATGATTTGCCCTTAGTGAAACCATGTTGGCTGTCACCAATCACCTCATTTTCCATGTGCCTTAGCATAGTTTGCAGGAGGATCTGCTCTGTGATCTTGCTGGGCACAGAGATGAGACTGACATGCCTGTAGTTCCCTGGGTCTTCCTTTTTTCCCTTTTTAAAAGTCTTCTCTGTGCTCTGGCCATTTTTTGCTTCAAGTTCTGCAATTAATGCACAGTTTCTCACCATGCTCTTTTGTACTCCCTTTAGCCTAACAAGAGCAGTCTAATTGCTCTTCTGTCTATTTTCCACTTCTCAAAGTTTCACACATAAGTCCAGATGCTCAAATGCCACGCCAAGCCCTTGGTGCGTATGGAGCAAGAGGGCTGGCTCCAGCTATGACATGAATTTCAGTGCACACCAGGTCTGTTTAGCCATTCCCTGTGTACTCGGCGATATGGGTGTGCAAATTCGGAGATTACTTTTTAAGCCTCGTGCAATGTTGTGAAATGCAAGCAAAGACTGTGTTTGTATGCAACAAGTGTTTCCTTGGCCACTTGGAATTTCAGTTACTGCTGCTCATCATGACCACTTGAAACATCACGCTGAATCCTCATCTTGACAAATGAGGGGAAGCGTGTGCCCAGAGTGGGTGACACAAAATATGTAGTTGGAGGTTTTTGTCTGGTGGCCCCTGAAACATGGCACTGCTGATCATTCCATGCTCCTCCCCTGATTGCACCTGCTCATTTCTGCCTGCAGCTTTCTAGAGGGTAAATGGTCTTCTATTCTGTCCATGACTATCCAGTTGTAGATCCTTGTGGCTTTTAAAATTTCTTCTCGTGAAGCTCTTGCTACTATTACACATTAATTCTGCCTCAAATAGATTTTGTTTGATACAAAAGTATCAGTTCTCTCAAATCTGATTTCTGTACTTCCTCTATTTTTTTCTGGGTTCAGGGTGGGGTTTTTTTATCTTCTTTCCTTTTATTTCACATCACTGATCTCTCATGAAAGGCCTAATGTGAAGCACTTAGTTCCTGTCTCAGTACTTCTTCTTGAAGTGGTCCTTGCTTTTCTATCACCATGACTACATTTCTTTATGCTCTGGCCATTATCTGTTTTAGCTACTGTAATTCACGGACAGCTTCTCTTTCAGGTTTACTGAACTCCCTTTAGCCTAACCAAAAATTTGTTAATCTACCTGCTCCTCCCCTACACTTGAAGGATCCCATCTCATTTCTTACTCTTGCCATTGGCTCCCTGCCTCCTCACTCTTCAGAGGTTTTCCTCTTTGCCCCTGTTTCCTCGCTTGCTTCCCGAGTGCCTCCTGATGCTATCCTGCCAAAGCACCTCTTGTCTCCTCCCAGCCTCTGTTCCATAGCCTGCCTTTATTTTGGAAACTGAGTGAGTTGAAGTAATGCCAGTTTTACAGGGAGGACTCATGCACAGAATCCTTGACTCCTGAAGGTCACCTATGAGGTCCATGGCAGATTAGGAATGAAACTCCAGTGTTTCTGAGTGACATCCAGTCATTCAGCCCAACAGTTCCCTTCTCCAGATCTGTCATGCAGACCTGCTGCCCTGGTGATTCTTCATCTCTGCAGGATCCATTTTTCCCTGAAGACAATTGTGTTCTGTTTTTCTTGACCACATTTGACTGAATTCTCTGGGAACAACTTTAGTGGTTTTGTACTTGCAAAGCACCAAGTTCACCTTTATAGTGCCACATAAATGTTTTCCCCATCCTAATTATAGTAGCCAGTGGCTTAGACATGCTGTACTGTACTTGGGGAGGAAGCAGACAGATTTCTGTTCATCACACAGAGGAAATTGACAGACTCTGTTTGCTCACTAATTGAAACATTTCACTGACTTTAGCTTGAGCAATATAAAACTGCCTTGAATAGCCTAAATGTGCCTCTGTTAAGATTTCAGATAAGATCTCTTGCCAGAACTCTGATGCTGCCTTGGTAACAGTGATGGTCAGGGTAAAGCCTTGGCTCCAAAGCATGGCAACAGAAAGCATGACCCTATCTGTTCCATCATCTTCTGGAATTTAAGGGACAAATATTCTCAGAAAACTCTTTGTGTTTTAAAGGATGAAAAATCTTCATTGTTTTTCTGGATTTATTGTTGTAACAGGTTCAGAGACCCTTGGTCCTTCTTCCACTTAATTAGCACAGCACTGACTGGAGTAATGGCTGCTGCTGTCCTGAACCGGGAGTGTTCCCATGGGACCACAGTGTGTTAATCCCAAGTAGCACCCAACTGTCCTTTGTCTTTTTCCCAGAATTATGCAGCTGGGTTAAGTATGGATCAGCCTTGGTCCACATAATTTTATACCCAGTCTCACCAGAACCAGTCAATGACTGAATATCAAGTACATTTATTCAGATTGTACTTTAATAATTTACCATAAAGGTGAAAAGTGTCAAAATTATCTGTACTGACATCAGGTCTCTGGTCATTACCTGTCCATTAAGTTGCCCAGAGAGGCTGCGGAGCCTCCATAAGTGGGGATTTGCAAATCTGACTGGACATAGTCCTGAGAAACCTGCTGTAGTTGACCCTGTTTGAGTAGGGGTTTGCACTAGACCACATCAAGAGGTCCCTTCCAACCCCAGGTATTCTGTTATTCTGTGAACTCTTCCAGAGTTTGTATCACCTACAATCCATATGTTCCTTCCAGGCAGCAAAGAGAGCTCCTACACAGCATGCAAAGCCCTTTGTCTGAAATCAGACAAAGGGTGGGGGGAGGAGGACCCCTGTTCACCCTGTAAAGAAAGTTTAGCTGGAGAATTGTTCTTTTCCTAACCTTATTCTCCTTATTCACATTTTTTATGAGTAATACTTGGGAACCCAGAGTACAACAGGCTGAATTTATTCATAGTCTGAGCATTATGAAAGCACCCTCTGAGGCAGCTTCCTCTCACGCTGCCACACCATTGAAGGCAGCCCTGACCTTCGCGGACCACCCTGTTCAGGAATGGAGGGTTATTCAGCCTGCATCCTGTTTGAGAACCACACGCCCCTCCTGAGTACTGGCTCACCGCTGGAGCAAGGGCCTTGCCATCTGTTTCAGTGTTCCCACTGTGGACCAGCACTCCTGAAGTGACCAGTTGTGAGAGTGTGACCCACTCTTTCTGGTACTGACTCAGAACTGAGCTCCCTCCGGGTGTGCGCATCTAAAGCAAGACTGATCCCACAAACCTGCAGGCAGAGGTGTCAACAACTTGGCTGGCATCAGAAGGAAAACACACCCTTGGGATATAGCCTTGCATATCATTTAACCTCAGCTGAATTCATGTAGGAAACAGTGATCTGTCTCCCTCAATTCTTGTTCAAGATAAGCCCTTTGAAGTCCGTGTATTCTGCAGGCAGGGCCAGCTTGGCATTTTTGCCAAGTCGGTGAAACATTTTGACATCAACTGCTTTCCTCTTCCCCAAAACAACAACTGGCTCTTGTTCTGCTTATTTTAATCCTGGAAAAAAACTTCATCCCATTTCCGTCTTGTTCTGCATTACTATTACCATTGCCACAGTTTCTCTCATGCATGAATATACGGACTCATTGCATACAAACCTCCCTTTTCTCAGCGCCCAGCCCTGAGCATCTGCACTGGGTTTCACACTGATTCCAGCAAGAGGCTGGAGAAGGAGAGAGCAGGTTGCAGAGCAGAGAACAGACTGTGCTTGCCATTCTTCATGCTGCAGAGAGTCAAAATAGTCCTTCCTTATAGGAAACAAGGCTGTGAAGGATCTAGTTTAGGCTGTCCTTCTTCACTATGGCAGATACTTGTCTAGTTTAAAAACTCCAGTGTAAAGATTCCACATATTTGTCCTTGGGAGCTTGGTCCAGTGTTTCATGATGTGTTGGAGGCTCTGACTTGGGGCTACCCTCTGTCCAGATTTGCTAGATATTTTCTTTTTCTGCCCAGAAAATCTGCCAGCACAGATGTTTGAGGATTGTCTGTACTGAAGCTCAGATAGGAAGGCTACACATGTGGAAAACCTGGATATATCCCCAGGACCTGTGCTGACCTATTGTACAATCTGTGTACAGGAAACCAGACCAGGAAGCACTGGTCTTATTCTATGAATGGGTTGAGGTTGCCTGGTGAATACACAGTACATTCAGTGTCCCAAAAGTGTGGGATTTAGTACATAAAGGCAACATATCTGATTAGAGAATCAGAGAGAAGTACTGGATTCACTGCATGGGCACTGCAGAGCATGACAAGTGAGAAACATACTGAAACTGGGATCCTGAAGACACACAGCAGCAATTGTGTGATGCTGGGGTTATTAGTCACCGACACTTCTGCAGTACCTTGGGTCCTGCTTTGAGTTGCACTTATCCTCTGGGGCTTAGCCCAGCCCGCCTAGGCCTCTACCTTCTCATTCAATTATTTTCCCCCCCATATTAGGTTCACTAAGTACCAAATATATTTTGGGAGGACACCCTGCACAGAAGTACAGCAGCCCTATGCTGGCTGCAGCACGTGACACACTCACCTTAAACATCCGGAGGTGCTGCAGCCCCCGTGTGCACTGCAGGTCAGGGCAGAGCACTGGGGTGAAGAGCAGGGGGAAATCAAAAGGTACCAGGGAGCAGTACTTCCCTTCTTGTCTTCCACCACTCCTCACTGTCATGCTTTTATACTGACACAGCTGTTTGCATGACCACAGGATGACCTAGAAAAAGGGAAATTCCACACTAAATAATGTTTTGGATTTTGCTTGGGTTGTTTTTACTTCAGCCAACAAGCAATTGGGCTGGTCTCATTGAAGCTGCCACTTGACTGTCTCTGATCAGAAGGGTGCAGCAGGGCTAAATGCCCCTTAGACCAGTGCTGTGTAGAAGATCACAAATGAAGTGGCACAGTAGCAGTGCCTGTCCAGCTTCTTCATTCCCCCCCTGCCATGTCCCCTTCCTCTTGTCATCTCCTCCACTGACACTTGGGTATATTGTGTAGTGTCACGATGGCTGCTTGGTGAACCAGCCCAGGCAACCAATGCATCTGAAAAAGAACCCATTAGAATAGAGCTAAAAGGAACCATTTTCAGTGCCATCCCTTCCTCAGTGGGGTCCACTGCACAGGTGGAGAGGAGCAACAAGGGCATGGCTTGGTTCACCCTGTGCTCCTGCCTCAGCCTTTGCTGTGTGAAATGACAGCCTGAACATAGGCACTTTCCTCTCACCTAAACTAACTGTATTCTCATATTTTGTTTGTCAGCACAATCTTCCATTCTGAAGGGAAGGGTGGTAATTTTTTGTGAAAATTCACATTGTTTTGTTAGCAAATAAACTCATGTTTGACACAACATCTGCCATGTCTGCCAGATCGGCAGGGGTTTTCTTTCTCTGCTCTGGCTCTTTTCCTCCTTGTTTTATTTTTCCCTTCCAGTACTCTCTTAATTTAGACTGGACTCTCTTGTAACAGCGAGTCAGTGACTTGCTTTGGGCAAAACAATTTGTACACTAGATTTATTGTCTTCCTGCTTGGACGTCCATTTTGTAATGTCTTCCACATCCAAGCCCATCCAAGTTTCTTTCTCTCTTTTTTTCTCTGTACTTTGAGCTTAGTGTTTTGAAGGAAATTGATCAAACTGAGCATTCTTGTGAATTTGAGCTTGGTTGCCAAGAATGTAAGCGATTCATCCCCCTGTAAGGAAAAGTGCTGGCAATAAAACATTCCCCAATCCCCCTTTTTTACATGCAAAATACTGTTACTGCTCAAAACAAGCAGATCTTTTTACTCAGAACAAAGTGTTACCCTATTAATTGCAGAACAACTAGAATTCTTAAAATACCTTTAAGCTCTATTCTTGGAAGGAAATATTACCACCAGAGGCCTTGGAAGTGATGAGATGTAAATTACAAGCACTAGTAAAGCACAATTAAATGGTACCTTGCCTCATATCCTTCACATTGTTATCTTACCCTCAGCAGGACCAAATTCCAGCAGTTTTTCCTTTACGCTTTGTGTCGTGGATATTTTAAGAACACTTCAGGGAAATGCGAAATAATTTCAGGGGAGAAATGTGTTATTTCCTTGCATGAGGACAGTGTAGGAGCTGAATCAGCTATTCAGGGGGAGGAGTTTAATGTCCCAGTTCGTTCCCTATGGCAGTGCTGGTGTGGCTGGACAGGCGGACACCTTGGCTCAAACTCCCCAGGGACCTGCCGTGGCCACATTCCCTGTGCAAGGACACCCTGCCTGCACCATGCCTGTCTCATTCCTCTTCTGCTACAGCATTCCAGCGAGTGGTTTTCACACTTCCATCAAACAGCAAGCCTGGCGCTCTGCACACTCCTCCCCCAGAAGTCAAAGGGCTTGTTTATAATTTGGCAGCAAAAGAAAAGGTGGTTTGGGATTAAGGATGCATTGTTACAGTCAGGAAAGCAGGATTCATCTTTTCTGGAATTCCTTTAAAAGCTATGACATTAGCAAAAGACTGCATTGCTGTTTGTCATAGTTTTGGCTTTGCTCCTGGCTGGACCAGGAAATGGCGTGCACGAAGTGTAATTCCCACATTTCAGCAATGCCTCTGCAGCCTTGCTCCATTAGTGACACACAGGAAGGCCAATAACACTTGCACCTGATGTTTTTGAATCTTGCCAGGGACCAGCTGCTTTCAAGTACCTTTTCCCATCTATTATCTCTGCCAGCAAGCCACTGATGAAGCCACTCACAATCCTGGTGGCTGGGATCATGGGATTGCTGTCCCAGCAAGAAGCCAAGACTCATTCAGTCAGCCTGAAGAAACTGTAAACTCTCCTCCAGTTCAGTTGTCGGCATCTGTACAGAGCTAACAGAGCTGTATAACTCACATCCCGCAAGAGAGCAAGAGGACGATGAGCTTTGGAGCTCCCAGGAGCAGGTGCACAGCCCATTCTTGGTGGTCTTCCACCACTGACACTACAAAAATTACCAGTTTAGACAAGAGGCTCAAAGAATGTGGGATGAAAAAGCATTCACCAAAATCCAGACATCCCTGAGTGCAAATATAGTAGGAATTTCTCCATGACTGAACAAAAATGTCATCTGCCATCTAAACATATAATGAAAAACGTGTAATGCCTCTGTAGGCCAAATCACTGGCATCAGCTGGCCACAGCTCAAAGAACAACTGCAGCTGTGTTAACACAAATCCAGAAATCTTCCCACTTCGTTTGCAGCCCAAGATGGACAGACTCTCATGAATCGCTCATTCTGACTGGTCTTCATGGTTTCTAATTAGAAACTAATTAATAAGTTCAACGGTGTATCATTTCATCTTCAGTCATGGCTAAAATCCTTTCTGAATCTCATTCATGTGACTGTTTGAAGCATGTTTGAGCAGCAGCTCTGTATTTTTTTGGTTGAAGCCAGGCTCAAATCTGAAAGAAGCTCTCAGCAGCCAGACTGCTGAACTTCAACAACATTTTAAGATCTAGCCCATACAGCAGAATCTGTATGCAAGAATTTAGCAATAACTCTGCCCTGTGTTCTTAGTATTACACTTTAAAATTTTCAAACCTTTATGCTTAGTAATTGCTCACCTCTAACAGGCAGGAGGATCTATCCATATCTCTGGGAACAGAACTCTTGTACTTTTCATATTTTAGAGTTTCAATTCCTTTTCATATAATGGGGGTTTCTTTTTCTAGTATTCAGGGGTTTTTTTAAATTTGAAAATCCTGACATCTCTTTTTAGAGGTAACTTTGAGTCATTATCACTCTTTATCTTTTAAAACTCTGAACACCTGCATTAAGTTGGTGTATCAGCTTGTAATTATTATACCTTTACATTCCTTAAGCCCAAATAAAATAGAGCTTATTTTATCTTGCTTCACATTGAAGAAATCTAATCTAAGGGGTGTAGAAGTGCCATTTCTCCTGCTCTTCTGTGTCCTGAAGTTTTATAAAAGTGATTCTGAATTATTCTTAGCTTTGTAACAGGGATAACAAAACATAAACCTAATTGTAAAGAAGCGTTAACCCAAGACTTTTTCTCTTATCCACTTATTTTTAAATAGTTTCTTTCCTCCCCCTTTCTTCATTTCCAAGAATTTTCCCTTTAGCAAATCTGTGAGGCACTTATTTATTTTTTGGAGTGCTGCGCTTTCTGATACAACTCGTGAACACAAACGAAGAGTGCTGCTCACAGCAATCTGAAATGTCACATCGTGGAGCCGGTCATTTGAAAGCACCAGCTTATGGGCAGATGTAATCTTCTGACTCCAACTGAACCACTGCAAGAAGGATGCTTTCTATCACCATCCCCTCTGGCTCTCTGATGAGCCAGCAAAGCTGCTTGTGCGAACCCTTCCTCACCCAGTCCAGGCAAGAGCAGCAGGATTTTTGTAAAGTCTTTAAGCATGAAGCCTTTGCTGAGCTGTTTCATTGCAATAACTCTATGGAGAGCTCACCATGTCCAGCTCTGCCAAGAGAGCTGATGGGGAAGGAACAGCAAGAAATGTGAAAGCAGTGATTTCTTCCTGCCAGCACCCTGTGTGCACTTCTTCCCATGCCCTTACGACCGCCCATCTACAACTCCAATGGGCCTTCGTTGCTCTGTGGCAAGATTTCCTACATTTGCAATCTCCCCAGCACCTTCTGCCATGTGCAAAATAAAATATAACACAGCTGATAACCATTGCCAGCAGTACATAGAGAGGTTATCCTTTCTTGGTCCAAGGAATCGGCATGCACAAATTTTCTAGGAACTTTCGAAGTCACTGGGTGTGGGAGCTAAAGCGATTCCGCCTTGTGTTGTGCCTACAGCACATTCTGTTTTACTGGCACTATTCCTGCCACTACCATTAGGGTTATTTCAGTGTTTCCACTAAGCACTGTGTCTCTGAGGAGCTTATGGTAACCAAGTTGTCAGAATTCATTCTGGACTCAATCATCACATATCGTAAACTTGCAGTGATGGACATCTCCTTTCTTTAAAAAAGATTGTTAGAGTTAATTGATAATGCATAGCATTCAGAAAATAATTTGGTTTTGTACTGAATTATTCAAAATGTTGTAGGTAATTTATCGCAGCCAGAACATTTTTGTCATAAGTGGCCACACAGAAAAAAAACTCAAAAGAAACCAAAAAGAGAAAGAAATTGTGTTTTCTGACCTTCTTCTTGAGCCACAAAAGATATTTCTGCAAGGCAGCTGAGATGTCTCAGGGTGCTGAGGCTTTGATTTGTGCTTGACAAGACCGGCCGCATGGAACTACTTATTTTGGAGAAAAGTTTTGCCTGTCTCTTTATGACGCTGCTTCTGGAGGCAGGACACACATAATGGCTTACACAACATCATTCTTTCTTATGGAGGATACGCATTGCTCTCATAAACTTTCTGTGGGGCTCTGTGAGCCCAGAATGAAGCCAGAAAAAACTTACTTGGGCTGCCCAGAGAGGATTTACTTGTCAACAGTTCCCTCATCGTTACAGGATCAGTGTGAAATGCCACAGACACGGGAGGTTCTTTGTGTTAAGATCTGCCATACTGGGGCAGAAAACAGAGAAGGAAATACCTGTTCTGGGCATGAAAGATCCATCTTTATCCATTTACAATTTTCAATAGGAACAGTATGTGCCACAGACTGGAAACTTCTAGGAGTGTATGGCAAGATGAAGAGAAGCATAGCGAGGGCGCTGCATATAAAATATTTGTGTGTTGGTACACTCAGTTGAAGTTTTCTTCTTCAGGAGAAAAAGCTTAAGTACTTTAATATTATTCTTTCATGGGAAGGGAAAATAACAAATATTTGGGGGAAGATACTGAAATAACTATCAACCTATTCTGTTAACACTTACTCATGGAAATGTTCCCACCAAAGCAGGAACAGGAATGTGTCTGTCTGATGGAGACACTTGCCCCCTTGTCAGACTTTTGTGTCATATTCAAGGATGGGATCACATTAATCTAGGAAGCAGGCAGGGAAGGGATTTGTCTGCACAGGAAATGTGGAAGAAAATATTAAGGACATCTCTTCCAGCTGCTGATGTTGTGCGGGAGCACACTGGCTTTACCATGCAGGGCACTTGGAGGACAGTACTGTTGCCCTCAGAGCAGCCAGTGTAGGGGCAGAGGGTCAGGCAGCCTCTGTGTCCCCAAGGAAAATCGGTTCACTCAGTGGGACGCAGCAGCATCTGCAACTGGGGAAAGCACCAGCAATGAAAGTAATCCTCACACAGGGTTGGTTTCTCACCACCACTTCCAGTAGTGGAGCTGAGCCAGTGAAGGAAAACCAGGAAACACAGCTCCCATGGAGCACAGGCAGGGACCCATGCTGCTGACCTAACTATCTGCAGTGATATTACAGGCTGACCAACTTCCAGTGTTGGTTGTCCTCTCTACAAAACATCTCATACACAATTTTAATAATTTCCACTTACTGAAATGACAACCCATTTGTTCCTCCCTTACAGTGTATGAACATTTTTGTACTGAGGTAATTTCAGACAAACAGTAGGGGGGAAATCAGGAATCTATGGTAGAGTATTACCCAAGTTATAAAAGCAGTTTATTACTCTATTGTGTGTCTAAAATTTCTGGAATATTGTAGCAGATGTATTTTATAGAGAAATGACAACATGTTTTAATGAGATCCAGGTTTAGATTCTGGAAACATTTCTTCCTTAATTTTATATTTTTGTAACTGTGTCTATAACTCCACCAGGAAAAATCAATAGAATACTTAGTACACCTCACCATCTCACCTTCACGGGTATTTGTATACAGAAGAAAATATCTCTATGTGACTTTTTCTTTACTTGAAACTGAAGGCTGTTTTCCTCTGCTGACAGCTACAAGTTCCAGTCTGTTCTGATCCCCTCCAGGTAAAATTCAAGCAGTCATTACAATTTTTTGCTGTACCTCTCTTGCATAACCTGTACTTTCTAGCTGATCTAGATTGTCAGCAGTTTTGCACTGGCTCAGCCTGAAGTGCTGTGGCTCTCCAGCTCCCTCCTCACACTGCTCAGGGGATGCAGGCAGGGTCACATCCTGCATCCTTCATTGCTGCCCGCTGCGGGGAGCAGCACCCTAAGGAAAACAAGCGAGATCCCCACTGTTCCCAGCTCCTGTGGCAGAGCTCAGGAGCAGTGTGGACATCCTTCTGAATCTCTCCCATGCCCAGTTGTCCAATATTAGTCTCAGCTGACTTCAGATAAACCACAGGGTATTTTTTTTTAATATTGCAGTTCAGTCAAGTGTATTTGCTTTATGAGACTATTTCTAACACAGGAGTAAGCATATCTGACAAATTGTATTTCTTTCTCAAAAGTATGTGGATGCTGCAGGTTTCTGACAAACTGCTGTTGGTATCTAAAATGAACAGAAGTAACAGAAATGTGAGTGGTAACTCTTATCTGCCCAATACATTGTTCTTTGAATATTTTTTTCTGAAACTGAAAAAAAAGCATCCTGAGGATACTCTTTTAGGAAACACCTGATGTGGAATAGTTCCAGCAGAATGGCAGAATTATAACATTTGGCAACATCACAAACCACTTTCAACTTTAATCAAGGTCTTGCACTGGCAAGTATGAGGCAGCTTGATTACAAGGCACAGCAGTGGCTGTGCCTTATGTTCGCCGCCTGTGTGCCTGGAGCGAGCACAAGGCTGCACAGCCTGACTGGTGCTACCACCACATCAAATCATTAATGTTAAATCATTTTGCAATATTGTAGAACAGTAAATCATCTTCAAAGCATTTTTATTAACTTTTGGTCCTTCTGACGACTTTACAGAAAAAAAAATAGAAAAGAAAAATAGATATGTAATTTATATAGAAGTACAGATTCCTCCCAGGTATCTAAGTCTTGGTGCTCCTGAATCAGGATGCTGCCTCGGGGGTGTCTGTAGGCTTTACACATCCAGCGCCAGAGTCCTTTTCTACATCCCAGCCCTGCCAGTCTGTCCTGCACCAACTCATTCACCTGCTGGCAGGTTGAATAGGACCACGGAAGCCCAAGAGTTACGGCACATTTTGTGAGCCCAAATCACCTAAATTCAAAACACAGAACAAAAGCTGACGCTTAAATGAAAACACTATCATTGCCTAGTGGTACTACAGGCTTCTTGAAATTCACAGTAACTTTGGTACAAAACACAGGAAATTAAAACACTGTAGTGGAATCTACTGCACACAGAGCATTCTGAACATAAAAACACACCCATGACATCACCATGACACAAACAGTAGGAAATACCAGCAATCGTATTGCAAATCGTATTTGCTAAGAAATTGTGCCTGTGTTCTTTCTCCACCAGTTAAAGCTGGTCTGCAGTAGAAGCTCCATTAAGTTTGAGACTTTGCTCACTCAGTTGGTTGTAAAGATGCTGAAAGTTGATTGTGCTGTTGCCGGAACAGGGTCATTGAACTTTCCACAGTCAAGGTAAAGACCAAGTCCTCTATCAAACAGGCTTTATGGGATACACATACAACCAAGAAAAATTAAGGGGCTGCATGTAGTCCCGGTTAGAAAGAACTCAGAAACACAGTCAATAAGCCAGAAGTCCTGGGAGCCTTGGGAACCTGGAAGTAGTATGCTGCTGAGGCTAATTCAGCTTCCTTGAACTCAGATTCAATACACTCACGGTTCTGAAATGTTTGGAGTTCCTTATTCTGGTCATGTTACAAGTTTTCTAGTTTCTTGGAGGTTTGCCTCAATGGTTGATATCCCAGGCTCAGCTATGCTGTTACTTTCTGTATCTTCCCAAGAACATTTGTTATTTGCTACAATCCTTCCGTTCTGCCTAGAAAGTTTTAAGTTACCCCATACCAACTGCTCCTTTTGTTTTTCCCTTTCCGTCACAATTTACTCACAGTGTTTTGTAGGCTCCTTGACCCACAGTGCTCTTCTCTAAAGGGGTGTGGCAGCTTTGCCCAGTCCCATATCCTAAGGCACCAACTCGCCATTTCATTCATACCTGTCCTAGATGCCCCAACAAACAATTCACAGTTTGCTATTTAAATAACCACTTCCTTAAGAACATCTGTTAACAATACTTAAAGGGGCAATTCACGCTTCCAAACCACTTGTCTCCTGCTCTACAGGCACTCACAGCTGAAAAAGTTTTTGAGCCATATTTTGGGCCTTCACAACAAAGGCTGGAGACTTGCTCCTATGCACAGTCTTACCCTGCCTCACCACCTCGGTGAGGAGCTTTCATTTTCCTTACAGCATACCCTATATGTGTGTGTTTGCATGTACAGACATTTTTTGCACAGCACACAACATCCCTGAACAAGCAGAGGAGACCTCCTGCCCCCCTCAAAACCCAAGGAAATGTGAAGGGAGGGTGAGGCAATCAACCATCTCACTGCCACTGAAGGGACACCCCCTACTCCAGTCCTATTCTCTCCCTCCACCTCCCAGCTGCTCCTGGACATGCACTTCCCAGCACTCGCCTCGCACCAAACAGGTCTAGCAATCGTGGAATCAGTTTAGAAAGTGTCAAATGAAATTAACTGACAGAGAGCCAGCCCCCACTAGATAGTTTCCTCTTAAACTGGGGAACTTAACTTATTTTTGGAAGCATCTAGTGAGAGTCATGCCTGGTAGAAGGAAGGGAAAAACCCCCCACGTGACTAAGGACAAGCAGCGGGAGCTAAATCCCCCTCCTCTGGCAAAAGCAAGCAGTTGGACCAACTCCAGTACACGTGAGACCTCAGCCTAAACCTATGGGAACCCATCTTATGGTGCATGCCTTGTTTAACCAGACAGCCCCATCCTGAGTAAAACCCGCACCCCGCAGTCACATCACTGCATTTTCATTTCCAAATAATTTTCAACCTTTGCTTTCAAACACGTAACACAAGAATCTAAGATTTTAGACCAATAATAAATTGTGTTGATACAGTTCATGCATAATAAATTAATTAATGCTTTAAATTACTTAAAACTCAGGCCCACTAGGGTAATTTTTCACATAAATAATGTACTCCAAAAGTTCTAGCAGAAGGAACTACCCAGATTCATAGCAGAATTGTACCTTATTTGTTACAGCTGTTCCTTTACAATACTTGATTCTAGACATAAATTCCTTTGTTTCAGAAATGGTAGTTCACACACTGAGCCCAAAGTGTGTATGATCATGGCAGATACAATTAATTTTAGCAGAGTAATAAACTGTATCGTTGTCCGAGAAATCAAATCCCACAAATGGTGGCAAGGCTGAGTCATTGCCCATGGTAACATAATTATGATATGCTGTAACTTAATGTAGATTAAAAACTGTACAACACTATCCAGACTACCACAAAAGGAAGTTGATAAAAACTGAGGGTGAACTCTAGTAGGTTGCTAGTTCTCTCATCTTGTATTTGGCGAGCCATAAATCAACATTTTAAACCAAATACTGTTGGTTATATTAGAGCAAGAAATGCAAGAGCACTTTTTTTTGTAGTATGGACTCATAACCCTTTTTATTCTTTATGATGTACACAGAAACATCATATGTGAATATATTTTTATAATATTTTTCTCCCCTAATTATTTTTTTAATAAATAATACCTTCGAAACATGCATCTACAGTGTTCGGAAGAGTGAAATCAAACCACAACATCACCCTTAGGGCACAGGTACTTCAACACTTACAACACCTTAACAAGCACCTGCTTTTTTTCAGGGTGCAGAACTTACTATACTTACATCTGGTGCTAGACTTACACTCGGGACAGCAGCCCAAACACACCCTGAGCCCCCCGACTCGGAGACGGACACTGCACAGCAGGGACCCTGGGACACAGCTCCAGTGGCACACGTGCTGATCTCTGCTGCAAGCACCAACAGAGAATTGTGTCAGCAGAGCAGGCGCACCGCAGTAATACAACATCGAATACGGCTTAACGGGTTGGTTAAGGGATGGGGGAACGTGTGGCATGAGGACAGGCTGGGAGAGCTGGGACTGTTCAGAGAGATGGCTCACTGTGTGGGAATACCTGGCGGGCAGGAGCAGACTGACAGCCGGGCTTCTCAGCGATGCCCAGCCACAGAACCAGAGGTAAAGGGCACAAACTGACAAAAGAAATGACCTTTTTTTTGTTGTTTTTCTTTTTTTAACCGCAAAGGCGACTGAGCACTGGAGCAGGTTGCCCAGAGATCTCCATCCTTGGGTATATTCAGAATCGACACAGACCTGACCCTGGGCAACCAGCCCTTGCTGATCCTGCTTTGAGCAGGGGTTTGGACTGCGCAGCCTCCTCCAAAGCTCCCTTCCAGCCCCAGCGAATCTTTGAGTCCCTGATATGTGATTATTTTGCACCTGCAAGCACATATTCTTGTGCATAATTTTACAGAGAAACTTAATTTTGTTTTATTCTCAAAATGAGAAATAAATTCAGAGGAAATAATCCAAGTATAAATTCTGTGAAAACAACTGAACCCCTCTCCCCACACTGCTCTGTGTAACAATCAACTCTCGACATTTTAAAAAAGCTATCACATCACATAAACACGTATTTATTACTCTTTTATAGATATAATATATTCCCGCTTATTTTGTGAGACACAACCACAGACTCAAAATTTAACCTAATGAAAGATTCCACCTGTGGCATAAAACCCCAAGACCGTAAATGGGAGGCGTATGCATTTGATCTTTCCCTGAATGCAATATTAAGGGAAATTAGATTCTAAATAGATTTCCGGCTAATTGACTTCACCCTGCTGCTACTGATTGCACAACCCGTCCACGTTAGACCCGAGCCTGCCCGCGGCTCCCTGAGGGAAGGGCGGTGCCTCAGGCCCGGGGGAGGAGCCCCGCCGGGGCCGCCCCCGCCCCTGCTCTCGCGAGATGGGCGGCGCGCGGCGGGACATCCGGGAGCGGCGCGGCAAGATGGCGGTGGAGTCGCGGGTGACGCAGGAGGAGATCAAGAAGGAGCCGGAGAAGCCCATCGACCGTGAGAAGGTGTCCGGAGTGCGGGGTGGTCGTGCCGCGCCGCGCCGCTTCGCCGGCCGCTCCAGGGCGGGCAGNCCTCGTCCTAATCCCCACCCCTGCGGCTCCTCGCCCCCATCCTCCCCCCCATCCTCGTTCTCACCCCGCAGACGTGCCCGCTGCTGCTTCGCGTTTTCACCACCAACAATGGGCGGCACCACCGCATGGACGAGTTCTCCCGCGGCAACGTGCCCTCCAGCGAGCTGCAGATCTACACCTGGTGAGTGGCACCTCCTCTGCGCCTGGCTGTGGCACCGGGCGAGCGGGGCCTCGCCTGGGCCCCGGGTGCCAGAGGGAGTTGTGCAGGCTCCGGTCGGAACAGGAAACGCGGGGGAGTTTTCGCCGCCGCTAGAGTGGAGCGGTTCTGGCTGTGCCCTGGCAGCTGAGAGGGGGCATCTCTGGAAGCACAGCTTTGCGCAGCAATGAGCGATTAGCCACTGGGACTTAGTGCGGCTGAATTGCCCAGTTACTGCTACATGTAATCGGTGGCTTGTGCTGTGGCGATGGTTACCGCAACGCACCTACTCAACGCAGACGTTCTTCTTTAATGCGTATATTTTGTTCCAACAGCCCCGTTTATCCAGTAGAAGTAGTTGTCCCAGAAGGCTTGGAAGTGTTGTGTGAATGGTTTGTTGGTTTAACTCAGACCCTTCTGAGAGTGGAATAATGAGTTTTCTTTTTGCATTGTCAGGTAGCAATGCTTTAACAGAGAGCTGCTTTTTATCACTGTCAAATTTATTTCTGAGAACTGCCTTAGTCTGCGTTGCAAACTTGTTAGGTTTTGTTTGTAGTATTTTGAAGAATGCCTTTGAAAAGGACTTCTGGTACTTTTTAAACCTTCCTTTGCCTTCATGATGTTTGCCAGAGTTGTAACTCGTACGTTGTGTAGTTGAATAAATCCATTTTTGTGGTTACCAAAGCATCGAGTTCTAATTTACTTATAAGTGAGATTTATGAACTCTGTCCAGGCTGTTGGTGGTGTCTGAGTTGTTTGCCATCTGCAGAAGTCAGAATGGGCATTGTCTGTCTACACACTGCTCCTTGGTTGCCTGAAGCTCAGAGTGAGTGTGCAGTCTATATAATTAGAGACGCTTTCGTTGCAATGATTGAGTACTTTTGTTCTTGGAATTCTAGACATGAGCTGTAGCCCTGCTCTGGTTGAAGGCTGGGTAAAGGAGTGCTGCCTGCCAGGGCACAAATGGAAAACTGGGGGTTTTTTTCTGCTTTTCTTGCATTTCCTCTTGTAGTTATTATTAGAGGAATTATCTCTAATACAGATGTCAGCTTAGGTGAGGAAACTCTTACATTGTGCCTTGTATGAATGCATTTTAAAAAAACAGGCTCCTGCTGTTTAAATGGTAACTCTTCAGAGAGATGTGGAAATGCAGATGTTGAAATGTGCACAGAAGTGAAGAGATTGGTCCAAATATCGCAGTGAATCAGACGCAGTTGCACTAGGGCATGTTGCTTCTAGTGTGCAGTAAGCGGTGAATTCTCCCAGGTGTTACAATCAATAACTGTGGATATAGGGTATGCCAAGGCAAAGAGACATATGGTTAAGTTGTAGCAATATATTGATTCCATCTTAAACGTTTTGGGAAGCTTTTTTTAATGTTCCTTTGAGAGTGTGAAGCACTTTGGTTTGTTTGTTTGTTTAATCTAGGATGGACGCAACTCTGAAAGAGCTGACCAGCTTAGTGAAAGAAGTTTACCCAGAAGCACGGAAGAAGGGCACACATTTCAACTTTGCAATTGTTTTTACAGATCTCAAGAGGCCTGGCTATAGGTAAATGGCATTTCTTCTCTGAGTTAATAGAGTACTTGGGGCACCAGAGCAGTAGATTATTCTTCATTAACACTGATTTTAAAGTTCAGAACCCACATACCAAACTTCGGAAGTGCTGTATGGTGACTGCTGCAAACTCTAAATTGTGCTTGATGACCATCCCTCTTAATGTGTTCCCAAAACAGTGAACTTGTGTACTTGAAGGCTTTGGTTGCTGTATCGGCAACTGGAGCATGGCCCTCCAACTTAAGATAACGCTTCCTTCGTGGTAGGTCTTGCACCTGAGTTACAGCAGTGATCTTGTTGCAGGTGTCTCTCTTCCAATATGGCATGAGCTAATCTTTGTCAGCATCCAGTGGATGTACCCTACTCTGGAATCTGGCAGGGTCTTGTGCTTTGTCTGTATGGGAGGGGGTAAGGGGTTCTTGCTCGTATTTAGCGTAATAGGGTAGAAGGCTCCACTGCCCTGTCAGAAAGAGCATTTGGTGTAGCTTTTCTTGCTGCACCCAGAACTGCAGAGAAGAACTTGAGCGTTTTGAGTACACAGCCACGTGTGTGCAGTGCAGGGAATGGCATGGGAGGGGGGTTGTGAGCTGGTGCAGTACCTGTTTTGGACACCTGGAGAGATTGGCCACTGATAACTAACTTGCCTTTCCTCTGCTACTCACAGGGTGAAGGAGATTGGCAGCACCATGTCGGGCAGGAAGGGCACAGATGATTCCATGACACTGCAGTCCCAGAAATTCCAGATAGGAGACTACTTGGATATAGCAATTACTCCTCCGAATCGTGCACCACCCCCATCAAGCCGCATGAGACCTTACTAAACTCTTGCTTCTTTGTATGATTATGTATTCTGTTTACTCCTACTTGCTGTTCTAAAGCAGGCTTATTTTTTTGCTTTTGTTGCTAAGCACCTGAAGACAAAGCTGAGCATTGTAGAAGAAAGTTAACTCTTTAAACCTTAACTTCTAGTTTGTTTAGAAGAAAAGATTTTAGCAGTGCCATCATCCTATCCCTGATTGTTATAGTTTGAATAGTAAGTTAGTCTGTCCAGTGTTTAAAAGACTTCCATAAAATATGACCAGGGGGGTTGCAGGTGTTCTGTAGTTTTGTCTTTGTTTGGAATAAAAATTGATGTTATTAATCTTTGGATCGTTTGGTGGTGCATCGATGCTCCAGGCTGCTCTGTGTTAGAAGTTACTAATGAAGCTGGGGGGTGTTGAGGGTGGTCAGCAGTCAGCCTCTAGAATCTGAAAATGGAGGATGGGGTAGCTCAGGGATCTCAGTTGTCCATGGGGCAGCTGGAAGACTGGTGTGTGAGGTGTTGCTTGGTACCTGAAGGAGCAGGATGAAGAAGGGGTGACCCATCTCTCAGCAAAGTGGTGCAGTGTGGGACTTACCTCGCTGCTTGCCAGCTCCCTCTGTCACTGCAGGGGGAGATGCCGAGATACGCAGGTGCCTCTGGTCTTCCAGCAGGGTCCAGCTGTCCTCTGTCCTTGGCTGACTGGGAGCATCCAGCTGCTCTGGGCAGGACCAGGTGCTTGGTTTCTGCTCCTTGAGCTCCTGTGTGCTCAGGGCAGGGTAAGAGCAGGAGTAGAAGCAGTAACTGCTCATTAGAACTTCCACCTTCCTCACCTAAGGCCTGAGCGGAGGCTCGGACTGAAGTAAATGTTCCTGTCTGCTGAGGACAAGGTGTGCTTTGCTTCATGAGCTGGGATCTATACACTTTTGGGGTTTTTTCCTCGCAGGAGTTCCTTGGTTCAGTATAGCCTAAGGGATTTTAGGTTCAGTTCAGCCCATGGCTTAACCCTCTTCTATCCCCCTTCTTTGGGTTCTGAGTTAGGGAGTTGCAATTTCAGCCTTCATGAATGTCTCTTTTTGCAGAATCACCTACATCTGAGTCACTTCTCGCCTAAGACTCCCCACCTTCTTTTTAAAGAGAGCTCAAGAAAAGACACTTACAAATGCTGCTTTAAAGGACTGAGCCTGAAAGTGGCAGTGGAGCTGATTTGTTGCCAGAATTGGCATGGGTGGGATGTTTTTCTGTGGCACAGTCACCTCTGGTGTGAGGCAGTGGTGCTCCAAATACTGCTGCTGTGAGGAGCCCACGTGTCAGAACAGCTCAGGAACTTGTGTTAGCAGGGGCAGGCTTGCTCAGACTGGGGACACCTGGCAGACCTGGACAGACAGAAAAGCAAAGACCACTGCTAAGTGGTCTCACTGATTGCCCCAGGGCCTCATCTGTCCTGCAAAATGGGTGTGGTAATCAGCATATAATTACAGAATTGCACAGCTCCCACCAAAGGGAAGGACAAAGCTGCCTTTAGAGGTACACAGGAATATGGGCATTTCCTCAGTTTTGTGTGCTGGTTTTTGCTTTAATTGCATTGAAGGATAATTCTTAAATGTAGTCACTATATAAGGCAACAGCAGCAACTGAGCCTGTGTCTGTGACTCAGCTGTGCTGGGAGGTGACTTGACTTTGCTGCTGGAATGGGAGACATGGCCAGGGAATGCTGGTGCCTGCCCAGCTGGCAGAGAAAAAGAACATCTGGCTTTATATGTGGTGGCCTATGAAGCGAAATTGCCAGGAAATGAATGTGCAGAACTGCCTTCAGTAGCAAATAGTTCATTCAGCTTGTTTGGTTGAGGAGTTTGCCTTCCCTTGACTGCCATGAAGGTATAAACCTCAGCTCTCTCTTTCTCAGCTCTTTCAGGATAAACATCTCTTGCCCTCAGATCACACAGAAAGGTAATGCAGAAGTACAGAGCCTATTATTATGGGAAAAGACACTTGAGAGATGAGTGTCTTTCAGGTTGGGGGTTTCCTACATCAACAATCCACCTGGCAATCCAAACTGACGGCAGCTGCTGTGAAAGCAGGCAGCACCAGGGTGCAACCATCCAGATGTGGCAAGAGGTGAAAGGGAAGTGAAAGCTGTCATCAGCTGAGCTCTTAGTGCACAGAGGGAATTCAGTCACAGTGACCTGGTTGTGTTTGTCTCTGAAAACTACTATAAAAGTTGAGGAGGGATGTCAGTCCCTAAAAAGAGCAAAATATGTAGAGCAGTGTGGTTTGGGGAAATTAAAACATGGTCATCAACAGTGAGCAATCCCGTATGCTCAGGAAGTGGTGTAGACAACACTGTATCCAGATTTGTCAATCCACAGGATTTGCTTTGTTTGCAGCAATTTGATGAGGAATTTTTGTCCCTCATCAATGCAGCTGGATGAGGTATTTTCCTTTTTCGGCCTTTCTAAAGGCCTAAGAGACACAACTCTGATACATGTCGACCCTGTCAATAGCAACCACTCCTCCAAAGCTTTTTACCTCCCAGCTGAGTAAGGCAAAGAACTAGGATGACAGCTCTCCAGAAAAGGTTTCCTGACTTTGACTTTTCTCTGAGGTAACCCCCCCGCCCAGCAGCTCTCGCCTCCTGCCCATGCCCTGTCCGGGATACCACACCTACCCCCACCTCCCCTGCAGGTGTCTCTCCAGGCCTCTCCTTCTCCCTGTCCTTTCTCAGAGGGCCATTTTTCTCTGCCTCCAACCAGTGACAAACATTCAGATCACTCCTGTAGGTCTCCAGCCTGTGTTCCCTGGCTTCTGGCTGCAGCAGCAAGCCCGGTGAGCCGGGCTCCCTGGCAGGTCAGAAGCATTCCACATCCGGCCTGTGGGGTGCAGCACCATCAAATAGACCCAGCTACAGAACCGAGCAAGGTAACTTCCCATAATTTCTTTTTTACCCTCAGTAGCACCTACTGGAGGCTGCCCTGCTCCCATAGATGGGGCTTCCTCTTTCTGTGTCCCTTCTGGTGTGTGGTTCCTGCCTGTCTAGGTTTGGCTTGTCAGGAAGGACTCTCTGCTGTGCTTCCCCAGGCAAACTTGACTCTTAATTCCAGTTTTGTCCCCTCATTTTAGGCACCTAAGGCAATGTTTTTTTTCAACCTAATAAACAGAAAAGAAGATATGTCAAAATGCTATTTTTTTCCCCACCAAGAACCCCCCCCACCATTACCTTGTTACACCTTACATAAATATTGCTGCCACTGTTGATCATTAGCCAGGCTTTCAGTTAACAGGGGGAGGAAAAAAAGATTCTTTTCCACATGCTTAGACCTTAATTAAGTTTTCACAGCCACCTTCTGATTACCCCTCCAGTACAGGTACATATGTGTGTATATCTGTACGTACGTCCAGGAACAGAGACTACAGCATCAGAGGAGCAGCCAGCTCCTTTGCTGCAGTGGCAGCACAAGCCTGATAGATTAAATATCTCCAGATTGGGAGAGGTCCTGGTGTGGGGGTTAATTGCCTGCTTAGTTTAAGGAGTGAGGACAATTCACTCATACACTTTGTCAATAACCTGGGCACTACTAGATACTGTCCTCCCTCCATGTTTGCTGTCTGACTGGAGCAGTTGTGAAGACCTAAATTTTACTTTACAGCTCTGGTCAAAAGCAGAAACAGCTGCAATACAGCAGGAAAACATTAAGCATTATCAGCAAGTTCTCACTTTTGCAATGGAAAGCATGGAAAAATGAGGAGGTCTCTGAAATCCTGTTGTGTCAGAGCAAGTGAATGATGACAGCTATGGTGGTGTTCAAAGATCAGCACTGTAAGTAATGCAACAGCTAAGGTTTGACCTGCCAAAACCAAAGCAATTCAATTATCTGCTGTTGTTGTCTCAGCCCTCATGTCTGGACTTTGTGCGACTCGGGTTAAAAAAACCAGTATTTCCCACACATGCACATTTGTGCTACTTTTTTTTTCAACTCTTCAACTTGAGTTAGGCAAGACAAGTTCAAAGAAATTCATGGATCTGGTCAGCTCCCTACTATGAAGTCAACTGCCTCTTTGTAAAAGTAGGTATTGGTGCAAGAGCAACATAAGGTTTTACATTTAGGTTGATATAGGCAACGTCAGCCAAAGTCTTCCTGTTAGAAGGTTGTGCTCCTTTGGACTAACCTACACGTGATTCCATAGTGTGGCCACTGGATATTGTCTTTGCTCCTTATAAATGCCACAGTATCTGTATTATTGTCCCATGGGGAAGCAACAAGGTACTCCCAAACCAGAAGGCAGATCCAACACCAGCTACAGCTGTTGATGGAGCACATGCAACCACCATGAGTGCTGGAACATTTGAATAGTGACAAGTGAGAACAAAGCAAATACGACATTTTACAGGAAATTTAAAGCATCCATGGTTCTTTAAAAAAAACAAGGAAGCCTGGACTCCAATTATTGCTCCAGTGGTTAATAAAAACATCAATAAAAGCACAGTGGGAGGCACTAGAAGTAATGCTTGTCAATTATCCCTTTGACATCCATCTGGGAAGTTTCATTTCACTGAGAGATCTATAATTGTGTTCAACCTTAGGCAAAGTATTTCCCAGATAAGAAAGCACTGATCACCTTATTAAGGGGCTTCCTGGGCAGAACAATTGAGATGCTCCTGTGACAATAAATGGGATTAGGGTGAGAAGCTTCTGTTAGCTGACACATTTGATATACTTTTAAAAAAAAGACAAAATATTAAGAACCACAGCAAATGAAGGAAAAGTAAAGGTTATGCTTTTTTGGTTACTTCTCAGATGTTCTTAAATACTGAAGAGCAATTTTGTGCTGGGTTCAATCTTTTCTGAGAACAGGCACTGCTAGGAGATGTGATCCTGTTCTTGCCCTTCCCTTACATCTGATCCAGCACTCACATGGGCAAAAGCTGAGTTTGAGATTACTGTTGGGAAGGGCAAACTAGAAGAGAAACCAAAAATAATTAGCCTTTCAGTGTCTTGGCAAATGAAGAAATCCATTGTAAAACTGTATAATCCCTAGATTCTGTGCAGGGGAATTGGTGAAACAGCCTCCAGTGGAAGCAGCCCCCAGTTAAACTAAATAAAGCCCAACACAGAACCATACTCCGGCAATTTTGCTTGTTTTCAGGTGAGCAAAACAGTGTGTGTGCTACTTATTTAGCTGTTTATCCAAACTGCACTTCCTGACAGGCCAATGTTGTCGAAGAAATTCACCCCAACAAACCAACACGTAAAATTTAAGTACTTTTTCATCATTCCCACTTTGACATGTTATTAACTTTAGAGTGCAGCAGGATGAGCCTTTCTCCAATAGCAACAACACTGGCTTAAGAGGAGTTTTACTCTCCTCCAGCCCCATGGCTACATCCTTGGTTGTTCCAGTATATCAGACGGCCACACAGCCACCCGTCGCACCCCCCCATGCTACAGCAGCTACAGGATTGCATCCAGGTGGGTTTTAAATATCTCCAGAGAAGGAGACTCCACTGCCTCTCTGGGCAGCCTGTTCCAGCACTTATACTTTCACTTGTGTTGTTTCCCTCCCTCACTCCCAATACTCAAACTACTGTTTAAGACATCCTGAAACCTAAAAGAATTTCAAAGGTGAAGCACAGCAGACTAAAACCAGTTTTTGTTTTGCTCCTGTGGTTATATCTACCTCAGAGCAATGCTTTGCCTATAAAAAAGAATACAAATACAAACAACATTATGTGCATTAGGGTAATATTGCAGGCAAGAAAAACAAAACCAATGTGTACAACTTCATTTCTCGATTCCTAAAGGTCTCATCCCTGTATCATGGCATAATAGCTTGAGTAGACCAGAAGATTTTAATGTTTCAATTGTCATGTTGAAGATAATTTGTTTCTCAAAATATTAATTGAATCCCTTTCATATTAGTTAATGATATGTACCACAAACTATTAGTAGACAAGCAAAATGATGCAAGTGCCTTGCAGTGAGAACCCCAGCACTGCAAGGTACAACTCCACAGTTCCCTAATGTAGGGAAGTACAGTGGAGTGCTGAGTTGTTCCCAAGTTTAGGGAAAAGACTTCTCTAAGCCCTTTTGTGAATTTTGTTAGTTGAAGGCAGGGGTAATACAGCAAGGTCTGGGACAGTAGTGCTGCTTGTTCCATTTCATGTTGAAAGGAGATTTGGCTTGCTTCAGGGCAAAAGTAGTCATACAGTGCTGTGGAGGGAAAATGCAGGCTGTGAAATCCCTCCCGTTTAGTGCTGGTGAATCTGTCTGGTTGAAACACTCTTGCTCTGCAGCAAGAATACTTTGTACCTTTCCAAGGCCATGAAATTCCAGAACCAGCATTCACCCCACCAGGCTTTAACCTATGAAAAAGCTGGAAGCAGGTGTGGCCTCCACTCTCTGCAGAAGATGGGTAGAACAAATAAAAGTTCTTATAGCAGACAACAAGCATTTGAGACAGATTTATTTAGTATCCAAAAGTGTTAATTAAGCTCACAGACTGACACATTAATACTTACATACTTCTAAACAGAAACTACCTTTTCAATGACAGTGTGCTCAGGTCAGACCTAGTAGAAAATCACCTTCTCCTCCTAATTTGATGTATGCTTTTCCTGGAAAATGACTGTAATAGCAGTCAAGTTTATTTAACAAGTTTTACTTGTTAAATTTTAATCAGGACATGCTGTCTAAGCAACTGAAGAAATACTTGTAGGCATCTCTAGATGTTTGCATATCCTGAAGACTTAAAAAAAACGTGGAAATGTGGAGCTGAGTTCAGAAAAACATCCACCTATCCCCATCTCCTGGGACAGTCTCCCCCTTCTCATGCATTGCATGTTTGCCCTCATATAAATGATAGAATTTCAGACATCAACAGGGAGACAAATGGTAAGAGCAGACCTGGAGTCACTTAGAGGAATAGCTGACACTGCAAACAGCAATCTGGCTCCAAACAAGGATATGTAGCTGGGTTTTCTAGTGGAAAACAGTAAAAGTGCTAGTAGAAAAAAATCCTAATTACTATGACTACCAAAAGTGTGCCAAACAGCTCTGAGAACTTAAGCTTGGTCAGCTACTACATGTGCACGTTTAGAAGTGACACCAGCACTGAAGAGAATACACATGGCAGCAGCAGGAGAGGAAGCAATCACCTACACGCCTGCCAGCAAATTCTTGCAGCAGTTGAAGATACACATAACCAGTATCAATTTCACATTTTCAAATAACTCAGCAGTGGAGCCAGAGCCACCTTCTAGGGCTACAAAGAAACCAGATGCGTAGCATCTGATACTATGTTGATGTATATTAAGAAAGAAGCTGCATGGGAAATGCCTGTCTGCCAGAGAGGTAACAGTCAGCCTGATGCAGGAATGTGTCAGATACATCTTAGCACTGCAGAAATCACTAAAAGCACCGAAGTGCTTTAAACAGTAAAGCAGGAGTTACTCTGCCAATACGAAAAAAATTACTTGTTTCTGTTGATGATACCAAATACTGTTGAAGTACCAGACTTCAGCCTCAGCCCTGAAATGATGTAGAGTGCCACCAGAACAGCCAGAGATATCAATTTTTTTGAGCACTACACTGGATTTTCCTTTTATTACAACCTAACTGCACTCTCTACAGCCTGCTGCAAATGCAATCCTACACAACAAACCCCTGAAGTACTGCCTTGTACGTGAATCTCCATTTGTCTTTCAAGTGTACTATATTTAAAACCCCTCAATATATTGTGGCAATAATGTCAATAGAAAATTAAGCTCAAGCTGTTAGTTCAAACAAGTTTATCCACATCATGGATAAAGAATTTTTTTCCATTAAAAAAGCTTTTTTTTGGTATGGCTCTTTCTTCCCACCAGTATTTCCTTTTACTTTTTGAACTTGTTATGATTTGGTGACAAGATCCATGAATGTGAAACAGTTTCAACATGGTCTTCTGTTTGATTTCAGATGTTTGGCTTGAAAACTCCACGGTATCCTCTGAAAATATACCCAGACGTGTTTGTGAGCTTATTTGAATAGTATTTTGGATTAGCAGAAGACACAAATATTGAAAACTTGTCTTTTTTATCTTGACAACAAAAAATGAAGGGTGAGCTGAAGTGAGATTACTCAAATGGATTCCAACTCCCAAGTATAGCAAGATATCAACTTCTATCAGTCTCACTCTGGGTTTTGTTGCTTACATGTTCCTTGTACCTCCTATTTAAATAATCTGTACTGATTCTAAGTTTAACAGATAATCAACTAGCATAATATATATATTACATTGAATCAGGAATATCTACACTTCGATAAAGTTGTCATAAAAACTTCTTTATATTCAAATTGATGGTATTCTTTATAAAATTATTATTCAATTGTTTTAAGATTTCTCATACTTATTGTAGCTTTTCATTTCAAAGAATTTTGTCTTTGCCAAAACAACTGTGAAATCAGTTCTCACTTAGATACTTCTCACCAAATTCTTTTGTTTTATTGCCTAAGCTTACTCAGAAAGTATTCACTGGTGCTTTGATTGCCACAAAGCACAGTATACCTATAGATAAACCCACAGTAAAACTCTGCCTTCCTTTTTATTGTTTTTTGGGTGGGTTTTTTTGTTTTTGTGGTTTATTTCTTTGTTTGTTTTTTTAATTTTTTGGTGTTTTTGTTTTGTTTTTGTTTTGTTTTGTTCTAAGTTTGGGAGAATCCAAACACACCATCAACTATAATATTTGTTCTTTACAAACAGGTAATCATGTACCATGTCAAAATCCAGTTACTTAGTCACAGAAGCAAGAGCTGTTCTGGTAGTTGAAGAGCAAGCAGCTGCATGAATTTTTCAGTTCATTAAAGCCTCTTTGTACCTCCTACAAATTAAATTACTTAACCAAATTTGTAAAATGTAATCATACCTGTTCTCTTTGTTGCAGTAATCAGTGGAATCACTTTCATATCTTGTAGAATTTCCTGCCTTGGTCTCCATTTCTTTGGATTTAGAAGAGTCTACCTTATGATTATATTGGGAAAGAATCTATAGGAAACATTAAACAGGAATAAAAAGAATTACCTAAGAACTCAAAACAGATGGATTACAGATAGAACTAGGCCCTTTTAATTTTAGTATTTTGATATTAAAAATAGTTAGGGAAAAAAAGCATATTAGCTAACCTTTAGAACATCATCTGGTATCCTTGTTATTTCTGGAGGCGGAGGAGTATTGAGTAACTGGTCATAGTTTTTCAGTTTGGGAGGCGAAGAGTCCCCAAAATGTTTAAGATTCTTATCAGAGCTCCCAGCAAAAGGAATTCTATCTTCTTTGTATTTTGTATCTTTTGCATCCTTCTTTGTCATTGACTCAGTCTTCCCCCCTGGCTTTACCTGCTGCTGCAAAAGTAGTATTAAATGCCTTCAGTTAATTTACTTATGTTAGGTAAAATATTTAGTAAATGTTCTTACAGGATTATTATTAGAAAAAACTTTTACAGTGACATAAGAAAAAATAATATTGGAAAAGAATACCAAACTGACACTTGTAAATCTGCTTATGGCAAAGTGTGTGCAAAGGTACATAATTGCTATTTACTACCTTAACTTCTGCTTTTAACCATCTTGTTTGAAAATCTGGACACTGTGGTGTTGCTGTATGACTGGGAAGAGGCTGTTCCTTTGTCTCTGGTGACCTTGATAATACTGTACTATTTGTTTTGGAAGAGACCTTCACATCAGGAGTACAGAACACAAATACCATAGGAGAAGCCGTCCAGTCAGCTGCTGCTGTCAAGGATGAGCAAAATAAAATTAAAAATATATACGTACACACACATATATAACTATTAGCAGTTCCAGTCGAATTTTCTAAAACACATTTATCATTTTAGTTGATATTTTGTTTGATCCATCCAAATTACAGTATTCTTTAAAAGCAGCAAATGCAGAAACAAGTAGTCATTCTAGTCCCACTACTGAATATAACTGAAGAAGCCCAACTTAAATCAACATTGCTTTCTCTTCTCATTTACCCACTCATCACTATGTTTGTCCCAAGATTTTTACAGGTTTTTAAAATAACCTATTTCTCCTCTCAAAGAAGTTTTAGCATCACTCTTGAAAGTCTTGAATTACTGTCTTGCTAGCCCCTTTCTTTCTGGTCTTTAAACAGATCCAATAGGTGTTCTCAGGGAAAAAAAAAGGCTAAGTTGGCAAAACAGTACTTTTATTTCAAATAAGGATATGCTGCAGTTACAAAATGATTAATTCTGCTGCATAATTCCAGTTGGATGTGAGTACAAGAATGAGGAAAGATTTATACCTTGTAAAGTGAGAAACTTTCCCATAGAAGCCATCAACATTTTTTAGACATTAGTACTCATACAATGACTTGCCCTGAATTAACTATATTTAACCAGAAATACAATTTAACATATGCATTCTGTAAAAATGCATATGTATATTTGTTTCACATATTTTTAACTTACCATTCTCAGCTCTCATACTTGATTTTGATGCAGGAGTAACCATGATTTCCCTGACTGTCATTTCTGGCAAATTCCCTCCATTATCATCTCCTGTAACCAACCTGAAAACCCAATTGCCAGTTAGCTCTCAAGTATTATGAAGAGGTCACAATTAAAGGAATTTTGCCAACCTGATCACTTTTCTAGTATTCATTAATGAATAGGCAAGTAAAAAAATAGTTTTCTCAAATATGAATTTTTTATAGATTTATTATCTGTGATTCTTCTGCAGTTTGCAGTGTGCAAATGTTCAGTCCAGCCACAAATAATCAAATACACTGAGATTTCAACCTAAGGCATTAAGAAAAAAACCAAACCCAAACCAACCAACCAAAAAGATGTCCATGGTAGGACAGATGCCCCAGATGATCAATTCTGTGTTGGGAGTTTTATTTTGAACTGCCTATTGCCTACGAAATTCTATAGAACAAGAGGAAATATTTTCTGCTTTTAAACGAATAAGGGTCTTGTGAACACTGAAAGATTTTTAATTGAATTTTTAAGTTTAAATAAGATTGTTTATCTTAATCAAATACTATAGAGCTTTAAAGCAATTTTAGTAATTACACAACTATTTCAAAGGTGAAATTCCAAAATTGTTTTAAAAGAAAATTTAGTGATTTCAAAGTGACAAGCTATTTAATATCAATTCTGTAACACTGGAAACAGAAATTTAAAAGATTTTTTCATATCCAATATATTCTAGTGAAAAAATGGCATATGCAGTTCAGAGACAGTACCAGGCAAAAAGTGGAAGCTTACCTAACCTACACACAAAACTGTCTGTTTAAAGAAAATTGTTTTAAATGTTTAAAAAGTAATCTTAACTAAGATAATCAGATTTAGATCTTCTCTACAAAATGTCTAAGCTTAAATGCCCCCCCCAATAAACAATATAGGCAGTATATGAGGCAGTATATTCTACTTAGATGAACAAATCTCAAAGTTTGGGTTAAATAAAAATGTAACTTTTCAAGTCAGTTTTGTCTTTGAAGTCTTAGAGATAGTTGAAACCATATGATTTTTAGTTTTCACAATGAGTAGAACCAGTAGAATTTTTAAAGCAGTTTTCATGCACATGATCCTTGTTTTCCAAACAATTTCTCTAAATATCAAATATTTAGGTACTTTCAGCTTTTAAAATTGAACATATTGCTAATACTAACTATAAAAACATGACCTATTAACTACATGCATGACCTCACAGCTGCAACTATTTTTCTTTATAATTAGAACAGTGAAAATCTAGAGAAGTCTTTTCAACTCCAGAAGACTGGAGCAAAAGGAGCAAACTGCAAGGTGGGGCTTGTATTAGAGACAATACAGTGCTTCTATAAATTTACTGAATGCTTTACAAACTGTTTTCTGTTAACACTACTAAAGCTTCTGAAACCTTTCCGCTGGCTGTATAATATCTATGGCAGACAAGCCCAGGCCCAAACCCATGGTTAAGGAAAACAACAGATCATATTGTGTTTTTCTCTTTGTAAATACATTGCGTATGGAAAATTCTTATGGTCGAGGCAGCCAAGGCAAGGAGCACATCAGATATATTTCATGTCAGCATTTGGCACTGCAATGGGTATGTGAAAAGATGTGTGGAGAGTTAAATAACACAGGACCAACAAGCTGAGAGATAACAATCACCCACCTGAAGACAAAGAGAAGGGTGATAGCAGCAAGAAATTAGTACAGCAAGAAGAAAATAAAGAAAATTCACTAGACAAACAGGCTGAACTCCAGTAACTTACTTTTTGATTGCCTGAGAAGTTTTATGAATGAGTGACATCGTATAATCTTCATTCATACACATGGTATGTTCACTAATGCCAAAGTGTTCCAGTTTTGGTGTTACACACTCATAATCATCCATCTTTAGCTTACATTTGGGTGTTTTGGGCAAAGCACGGGGTGTTCGCAGTTTTAGTGGAGTCTCAATCTTTGACTTCTGTTGATGTGCACTTGTTGTGGGCTGTGCTTTCACTGCACTCCACGGCCTGGAGAAAGCGTATTGTGAAAGACCAAAATCAGAAAGCTGGAGGTTATGCAGTGGGTCTTTGGGCAACAGTGGCTTCTCAGTACAAGCAGACAGATGAGGTACATCATTTGCTTTTTCTTCATCAGATTTATTCTGGACAGACATTGCTGATTCGCGGTTAACATCTTCCTCCTCTTTTTTTTAAGAAAAGAAATGAAAAAAAAAATTATGTCAGAAGTTCCTGTTGTAAGAATTTATAAAATAAATTTGGACATTTCCCCAGTATTCAAATTTTTTTACTTGTTATTGTAAAAAATAGATTCCTTCTTTCACTTTAAAGTATTGAACCTGAAGCTACAACAGATATCAAAAGCTTGTATCAGGCTAAGCTATATTTATAAGTCACATATTTACTGAATTTCACTCTGCTAAATATTATTCACTCTGGCAAATATTATTTCTAGTGAAAATGAAATTCAAAGATTTTTACACAAGAGTATTTTTCTCCCGGCATAGAGATGAAAAGGTTTTTGGGGAAAGAACAAAGGCTGCATGCAGTACTAGAATGCTCATTCTTCAGAAAAACAGCATTAAAGAAAGGTTATGAAGAAGCAACTAAAAGCTTGTGAAAGAAGATAGCTCTTTAGATAACAAGAGTCCACTGCAAAAATATGCAAATGTGTAATTTGTATATTTTTTTGAGTTGGATAAACCAAAACACCCCAAAACATTGGTGAATTTCTGCATGATGTAGTAAGTGAAGGGCAATTAATCTGGGAAAGGGTCTGGATCACAAGTCCTGTGAGGAGCAGCTGAGGGAGCTGGGGGTGTTTAGCCTGGAGAAAAGGAGGCTCAGGGGAGACCTTATCACTCTCTGTAACCCCCTGAAAGGAGAGTGTAGCCAGGTGGGGGTTGGCCTCTTCTCCCAGGTAACAAGTGACACAACAAGATGACACAGTCTTAAGCTGCACCAGGGGAGATTCAGGTTGGACATTAGCAAGAATTTTTCACAGAAAAGGTGATTAGACATTGGAATGAACTTTCCAGGGAGTCACTGTCCCTGGAGGTGTTTAAGGAAAGACTGGACATGGCCCTCAGTGCCATGGTCTGGTTGACTTGGTGGTGTTCAGCCACGAGTTGGACTTGATGACTCAGAAGTCTTTTCCAGCTTAATCGATTCTGTGAGGTGGGTAGGGGGAGGGAGGCTATTTAAAGTAATTCACCTTCTGGTGTGCAGTGGTATTATGTCTTCAGGTACATTTAGCTTAAAAGTACAACTTAAAAAATAATTTAACCTTGTAGCTCTGTTTGGAGACTTATTTAAAGGCAAAGAGAGTATAGGAAGAAAGGCACTGTAAAAATCAGAGCCTTCTGCCCTATCTGTGTAAAACAGCTGTAGTAGCTCAGCTTGGACATTAATATGGTTCACAACCATAATCTTGTGTAATGACTGGATAACGCTCAGGGAAGGTTAAGACCCTGTCAAAGGCTTTTTGAAGACTGATTGGGCCCTTTATGCCCAAAGGAGTATGTGTAGTACTAACAGCTGTAGAACTTTAACTCATTTGGCACATCTGGATTTTTCAGATAGTTGTGTGTGCGTTTTCTGACTGGATTAAGGACCTCCTTCTCCCAACAATCAAGCTGTTACTTGTCACATGCCACCTAATTCCTGTACATTCTTTTCTTGCCCCATTTGTGCTGTGAAACAGACATTTTAAGATTTTCTCTAGGATGATTTACGTTAATGAAACCATCACGTATGAATACAAACGAACTGAAGTGCATCTACAGTAGTTCCTCATGCATGAGAAGCTGAAGCAGCATAATTTTCTGGCTTATGAAACATGCTTGCTAACATGTTTTCTGAGTATAATTACTGAAAAAAACCCAAAACCCAACACAAACTAACCTAAAGGCATGCCAGAAGATCTAACTCCAAGTGTTTGTGTTTTAGTTTATTCTTATGGCACCAATCACAACAAAATCTTTTACCCTCTGGATATTATTATAAAGCAAATAACATGTATGTACTTGATCTCTTAATTAATAGAAAGATACACATAGCTGAAGAGAAACATTTTATAAAAATGCTACTTTTCTTCACATACTGTATTGATAAGGAATATTACCTGTAGAGTCTTTGACATGTGGTTTGTAGCCATATTTCTGAAACAGCTCTCTTATTTTTCCAAGATCTGCTGCATTTCTTTGCATCAATACTTCACTTGCCTTCATAAACTCATTAATTGCTTTTTTTTCAGAGCAACTCTTATCAAGACTGGCGCTAACATCTTCCTTTGGGGACAGAGAGGAGGAGTGGAACATGAAACTACTGGTTTTCAAATCATCACATGGTAGTTATTTACACATGAAGCATTTTGGGAGTAAGTATTAAACCGCAATTCAGATGAAGATAAGCAGCAAATGTTGGTCTTTCCTATAGCTGAAAACCATGAGGTATATACATCTACAGAACACCAGGAATATATAGGGCATAAGTGTATATAAACTTATAAAGGTAACTGTAATGACAGTTCACAATATGATAACTACTTATTGGTAACCTTGGAAAAAAATATATATGCTTTTACTCCAGAAAAATGAGATAACAGCAATTAGTTTGGACTCTCACTCCATATGTACAAAGAATTAGTGCAGAGCAGAAGGTAAACCTCACATTTATATCACTTAATTATTTCCGTATTGCTCATTTCTATAACCCGTTTTTCCTATTTCTGTATAAGAAATAGACAACATTTCCCCACAAGTTTAACTGAATGGCTGAAGGTACTGAAACTTCTGTGAAGATTGATTTTATTTTAAAGGCTGGTCATGGAAAACAAGCGAGCTTAAATTTTTTGTTGGGAGCTGCTGCTCCT
Organism: Ifrita kowaldi; assembly: GCA_013398055.1. Taxonomy (NCBI): domain Eukaryota; kingdom Metazoa; phylum Chordata; class Aves; order Passeriformes; family Cinclosomatidae; genus Ifrita; species Ifrita kowaldi. The sequence continues at coordinate 127,942 of VZRS01009220.1, forward strand.
GAATCATTCTCCTCATACCTTGGCACAGATACAGTTTCCTTGTAACCTTTGTTCCCTGCTTACCTGAGTGACAATAGTGACTGCAAACTAATAAACATTGCTAAACCTACTTTGGGTTACCCACAAGGTTTTGGGCATTACCCCAATATCCATGGGCATTATGAGGACTCGGAGGTAACTGAGTCAAAATAAGGGTTATAACTGCTGACTAACAAAGTTGAATTGTGGCTTAATGATCAAAACAGAACCATAAGTTTATGGAACATGCACACACACGTAATTTTTCAAGAAGGAAGTGAGGTAAGATGTTACCTTCTGAGTCTTGATTTCACAGTGGAGGTCATGCAAGACTGTTGTTGGAGATTCATCTTCATAGTCTTCGAGATTCATGTTCACATAAAAGAGTTTGGAAAGTAAAAAAAGGTGTCTTAGTGTTTTAGCATGTGAGTAACATTCTACATGGGAATGCAATTTCCTGTATTAGCAGATGAGAGGCTGGACATGAGCTGTCAATGTGCACTCACAGCCCAGAAAGCCAAATGTCCCCTGGGCTGCATCCAAAGCAGCGTGGGCAGCAGGGCCAGGGAGGGGATTCTGCCCCTCTGTTCTGCTCTGCTGAGACCCCACCTGCAGGGCTGCATCCAGCTCTGGGGTCCCAGCACAGGGAGGACATGGAGATGTTGGAGTGAGTCCAGAGGAGAGAAACCAGGATGTTTAGAGGGCTGGAGCACCTCTCCTACAAGGAAAGTCTGAGAGAACTGGGGTTGTTCAGCCTGGAAGAGAGGCTGCTTCAGGATGAATTAATTACAGCCTTCCAGTACCTGAAGGGAGCCCACAAGAAAGACAGAGGAGGACTTTTTACAAAGGCATGTAGTGACAGGACAAGGGGGAATGGATTCAAACTAAGAGAGAGCAGATTTAGATTAGATATTAGGAGGAAGTTCTTTGCTGTGAGAATAGTGAGGCTCTGGAACAGGTTGCCCAGAGAAGCTGTGGATGCCCCATCCCTGGAAGTGTTCAAGGCCAGATTGGATGGGACTCTGAGCAACCTGGGATAGCAAAAGGTCTCCCTGCCCATGGCAGGGGGGTTCAAACTAGGTGATCTTTAATGTCCATTCCAACTGGAACCATTCTATGTTTCTGTGATATTAGAGATGTTGGATTCGTACATTAGACAAAGAGAGTCAATACAGACAAAACCAGAGAGAACTAGTTTCTGTCGGGTACCTTGCACAGCAAAAACCTGCCCTTTGTACAGTGTGTTAAACTCCACAGAGACGCTGCCCAGGCTTCCACTTTAATGTTGCAGCTAATACGCAGAAATTGATGTATAGCAGGTATTGATAAAACAGGTAGGTCCCTGGGCTGTCAAGAATTACTTATGTTAAAATTTTATCCTTAAGGAGCTTGCATGAAATTGGAAAAAAGTGATATAGACACCAGTGAAAAACAAATATCAGCAGAAAACTGAATTCTTCCACCGTATTTGCACGTGGGTAGATGCATTGTTCCATACACAACGCAGCAGTCGTTACGTTTTTCACCGGAAAGCAAGGCTAATGCAAACGGTGTAAAAGAGGGCACCTGCTACGTAACAAGACGTAGAAACACTTAGAAGCCTGAGCATACGAGAGAGAGAATACGCCCTGCAAATGTTTTCCTATATCCATCCACGAAAAGAAGAAGCAAGAAGGCGATTCCCATTTCATCCCGATCATCCTGTCTTTCTCCGCGATAAAAACTTAGCCACACACCCACAAAGGAGCTCAGAGAGACAANCCTCTCGCGAGAGCCGCGCTCTCCGCCCGCCTGCCCGGCGCCGCCATCTTGGCTCCTCCGCAGGGCCGGAGCCGCCGCCGGAGCTTCCCGGTGAGTGAGGCCGGGAAGGGAACTGGGGCCTGGGACAGCGGCACCCTCGCGGGTACCCGCGGGTTCGCTTCCAAATCGGGCCAGAGAGCGGGACGCCGGCGTGCAGCTGCACCGTGGGAACGGGGTGGGTTGGCTTCACTTAGCGGCAGTGCTGGTTTGTGCCTTGGTAAGAGCGCTTGGGTGACTGACTTGGTGACGGCACCAAGGCTGACAGAGTTCATGAAGCGTTCGGACAGCTCTCTCAGGCACATGGTNGGAGACGAGGAGGAGCCCAAACAATTCCCAGCCGAGCAACCCCCAGGCTCACTCCCGGGCCCACCAACGGCACTCCCCGAGGAGCACAGGGGGACAGTGGCAGGCGGGAAGGCAAATCCGGCAAGGAGCCCCGAGCAACAAGCGCCAAGCCACCAGCCTCGGGCGTGCCGCCCATGGCCGCGGGCTGCGCTTACCCACGTCCTCNGCCAGTTGGACTCGATGGTCCTTGTGGGTCCCTTCCAACTCCGCGTGTTCTGTGATTCTGCGAAGCGGGTGAAACCCCGTGTAATGGGAAACCCGGGCGTTAGGCGGGTTTGGGACTAATGAACAGGTTAAGGAAGAGCACGTGTGTAAAATCTAAACGTCATTCGGCCTTTCCTGCCCATCACACCCAGTGTGTTGTGTCAGAGTCTGTTGGTGCTTTCCGCTTACGCCACTTGGTCTAATTCAGGATATTGTTTTTCTCTGCCAACCCGATTTCCCTCGGTCAGAATACAAGACTAGGTAATTACATACTAATAAGCTTACGGAGAGACTGTAGTTCAAAACCTAATGCTAAGGAAAGGCCAGATTTGGATCGAGAAGATAGAGCTGGAAATACTCTGTTTTGACAACACAGCTATTTGAAGAAGGCATGACCGAAGTGAACCCTTCCTTCCTGAGTATCTGACTGGATTTTTCTTAAATAACTTATGGAGGACATGCTTCAATTGCAGAATAAGGATAACTGAATAAATTATGTTCTGATAAAGTTTCCAGTATATGTGGCCTTGTGCTGCCTGCTGTGTGTGATGGTTTGTGAGTACCACGTTCTGAGCTTGAACGTTCAAACCAGCCAGCTAAAAGGCAGTGGAGTGAGTGCAATTTTTCTTGTCAAAGTTTTTTTTTTTTTCCTNGGCCGCCCTTACCCACGTCCTCCCGGAGCATGGCCCGCTCCAGCTGCTTCACATCCTTCTCCACCGTGAGGGCCAGGTCCCGCAGCTTGCTGAAGAAGCCCCTGGTCACGTCCATGGCTCCGAGCCGGGGAAGCGGGGCGCGGAGGTAGCGGGACCGGGGCGGCCCAGAGCGGGACGGAGCCGGGCCGGGCCGAGCCGCGCGCGCCGCTGAGGGGCTTCAAACTGCCGCCAGCGCGAGCCCCATTGNCCCATCACACCCAGTGTGTTGTGTCAGAGTCTGTTGGTGCTTTCCGCTTACGCCACTTGGTCTAATTCAGGATATTGTTTTTCTCTGCCAACCCGATTTCCCTCGGTCAGAATACAAGACTAGGTAATTACATACTAATAAGCTTACGGAGAGACTGTAGTTCAAAACCTAATGCTAAGGAAAGGACAGATTTGGATCGAGAAGATAGAGCTGGAAATACTCTGTTTTGACAACACAGCTATTTGAAGAAGGCATGACCGAAGTGAACCCTTCCTTCCTGAGTATCTGACTGGATTTTTCTTAAATAACTTATGGAGGACATGCTTTAATTGCAGAATAAGGATAACTGAATAAATTATGTTCTGATAAAGTTTCCAGTATATGTGGCCTTGTGCTGCCTGCTGTGTGTGATGGTTTGTGAGTACCACATTCTGAGCTTGAACCTTCAAACCAGCCAGCTAAAAGGCAGTGGAGTGAGTGCAATTTTTCTTGTCAAAGTTTTTTTTTTTTCCTTAAGGTAATGAGTATTTTACATTTCTGTTTATGTTTTAAGGCAAAATGTTTTTAACAACAGTATTACTGCGGAAGAGAATTCCTGGAAAACAATGGATTGGGAAGTACAGGCAACCAAGGCCGGTTACAACTTCAATGAAGCAAGCAATGATCCGAAGGTTGGAAATTGAAGCAGAGAATGAATATTGGCTCAGCCGACCTTACCTGACGCAGGAACAGGAATACAAACACAACACAGAAGAGAGACGTGCGAAGTGGGAAGCTTTCAAAAGCCTGAAACAAGCCAAGTTCCCTGAGCACAGATACATCAGTGATCATTTAAACCACTTAAATGTGTCAAAGAAGTGGACATGTTGAATAATACAGTGTATTTATATTTGGCACATGTCGTGCACTACCCTAGAATCTGCTCTCATACTTGTTATGGTAATTCACTGTAATTAAGGTGTGTGACAAATAAGACTTTGCTGGGGTGTATGAAATACGACATTAAAAACAGTCCTCTGGAACAGTGTCTGTTTCCTTATTGTTTTGTTAGGGAAATTCTTTGTGTGGCTCTCTACCATCTGCCCACCCTCTGTTCTTCAGGGCTTAAACAGCAAGTTCTCAGGTGCAGTGGTGGTGATTTATAGATAACCTAGTTTATAGCTTCAGTGATTGCCTTCTGAAAGCCTGGAGAATGCTCCTGCTGTGCCGAAAGGGCTCATCTGCTGGTACTGGCCAGATGGCTCGGGCTGGTCACTCTCCCTTCCTCAGGGGTTGTTCTGTGTACACCAGTACTTGAGACACAACTATGGCACTTGCCATCAGGCATGCAAGGACCAAGGGGAACTAGAACTGCAGAGATAGGAGGATGAGGCTGGAATTCATGGAATATTATGAAATGTTCCATTTTTAAAAAATCTTTCTGGAAAGAATTGTTGATTTTAAATGCCAGTGTCATTGTCGTGTCAGTGTCAACTTACACAGATTGTTCCCGATCTAAAAGGATCATGGCTGATTGCTGTTTGAGTGGCTGACTTTTAAGTCAGGCTTAGTGCCCTGAAGGAATAAGAGTTAGCCACAAGTCAGGTTTTTTATTTCCCCACAAGACCCAGTGACGTGGAAGATGTGTCAAGAGTGAGTGTAATCTAGGTTTGTTGCAGCTGGAGTGTAAAAACTGGAACAATGATGCAGTGTTTCCCAGGTAGGCAGTTCTTCTTGCTGATCTAATACACAGCTGAGCACTTTTCAGATTCTTTCACATACTTTTATTAAGTTGATATTGCATTCACTGATGAATTCAAGTGTCAAGTCCATTCATATCACTTTGGAAAAGAGGCTTAAAATGGTACTTTTTCATTAAACATGAATTAAACTTCAGAGAGGTATGAATAGGTCTGAACACTGATGTACAAAATCTTGAATGCACTTTCATTGGTTATAAATGGCTTAAGAGAACTGTATGGAAAAGTACACGTACAGGGAAATTGCAAATACAATTAAAACATGAAGGAACTTCCAGGCAAAGCAATGGGATTTTGTATTGAATTCATTTATAAAAGCCCATTTTAAAAAGTTACTTCAAGTATTAAACTATAAATGGCAACGTTTTCTCTGTGCATAGGATGAGTCCTATCTGTAACATACAAAAAAATACAGTAAGTGCGTCATTATTACAGGTATCTTTTACACGTCGTCCCAAACTTAAACACAGCTCATTACAGGTTTAGGCAGCACAATGAAAAATAACTTTGTGGAAGCAGAACAGCTGGGACATTGTGACTAGTGCAAATGTTGATGACCCTTGCTGGCAAATACAAAAAGGAACTGCAGAGATAACCCAGGGATGTTTCATTCATCTAAGTTAAAAAGGGGACAGACTTAGCAGGAGTGCTGCCTCTTTCTGGGATAGCTTTATGATTGTAAATCGTCATTCAGGAAGATTTAAGTTTCCCACAATAAAGCTGGTAACAGGATAAGGGACAGGAGAAATCAGAGAGGACCATGCTAAGTGTCTTAAGTTGTCAGCTAAGCAGTGTAAACGGAAGGGAATCAGTATGTCACTACCTATGCTTTGGTGACAACAAAAGTAATCCAAATACTTCATCTCTGACACGTCTGCTTGACTGCTGAGCATGAGCTCTCTGTTTCTTGGGACCAGAGGGTGGGAAGAAAGATGGGGAAACCTCCCCAAACCAAAGAAAGAGATCCTGTAAACATCAGACTTCACTACCTAATGGAAACAAATTCAAGTAATTGCTTCAGAAAACAAATGGCCAAACCCCAGTTTTAATCTGCATTAAAACAAACTATGACTCGTAGCTTCATGAAGTTTCATGACAGTTCTATAATTAAGAAAAATGTGTATAAAAAGCTCTATATACAAAATAAATTGATAAAAGCGAGTGTAACAAATGTGTTCAGTACTAAATCACTTCATGTGCAGCTGCTCGCTTTGGTTCCACTTAGGGATAGAAGAGCCTCTGATGTTGCACACCTCACTGTTTTTTAGGTGCTGTGAAAAGACATGTTCTTGAGCTAAAAGTAGCTGCTGTTTGGAGCCTCTCCAAATGCATATCCAAATCCCCCAGTTAGCCACAATTTTAGAGGGCGTCTTTGGAGAATATACACTATGAAGCTCAAAGCTGTCATGGTTTTGTTGTTATTTAACTTTTAATAAAAATTTGGTCAGTCAGTGCTCCAGATCCAGGCAGATTCGGTCAATCTATGTCAGAATCAGCACATCTTGGTAAATCTGCCAGACGTAAAGGCTGCTGCAAACACTGCAGTTTCCCTCCTCTTGGGGTTCTGCTTAGCTGCAACTGGACCATACTTCAGTTAGATCATGAAGCCTTTGTGGGCATACCCAGTGGTACTGAAATTTGTCCCAACCCAAAAGATGATTTATAATAAAGAAGAACCACACAAGATCAAAGGAAAAAAACAGTACCTGAAAACTGTAGGTATTCAGCACTCTGGAGAACAGGACCAATTTGTAAGAATAGCATACCAAAGGTAGCTTGGTACTTGCGAATTGCACGCTCAAGAGGCAGCTTTAACAAAAATGTTACCATAATTTCTACTCAAATCACTAAAAATAGAAGTGCCCAGACTTCCTCTAAAGTAACCTTCTGAATATTTAAAATGGAGGTTTTTAATCACATCTGACTTGTATCACGACAGTCTTAAAATAACACTGTAGGAAGTCAATTAATGACAGAAACCTACTCCTCTTCCTGCCCTCCTCCCATAATACACCTTCGGTAGGCACAGCAATGATGCGTGTGTTGTACACTCTGTGAGTAAATAACACTAAGAAAAAAAACCCAGTATTGTGCAGTTTTAAGTAATTTCTATTTATGGATTTCCCTGCCTCATATTCACAGGGACAGGTTTATTTCAAGACATTTCAGAAATATGGAGGAAAAATCACACTGAAATCTTGCCCTTCATCAGGTTTCTGTCCTCACACTGGGAATTTAAAGCCTTTTTTTTTATTTTTTGAGTGTATGTAGATTTTTTTAAAAGAGAAAATCAGTAAGAAACATGAAAGTTTCTAATTGCAGTCAATGTCAACTATCCTACAATAACTACTACGTATGGCTTGCAATAGTCATTACTTTGATGGATCTAAAAGCTTAAGGGCTGCTATTTTTAATGACAATCAAGACTCCCTGATACAGAGTAGTTTAAAGCACAAAACCAGCATGTACAACATGGCCCAACACCCTAAACAGTTGTTTTCCCAGGATCCATCCCCCTTCTGATCTGAACATGTAGAGCTGTCCTTCTCACTGCATTCACTGGAAGGTTCCAGCCCTTCTGTGCATGGGCCAAAAGAACCCACTTCCTGCAGCCCCTGCCTCTGCTGGCCGGGACATGTACGGCTGCTTGCAGCCCGACAGCCAAACAGCCATCCTGCTCCCTCACGGACTGCCTGGCACAGCACAGCCTAGGGAGCACTCAGGACAGAACCCAAAGGCAGAGGATGTCATCCTGCTGCCATTGACATGCTACCTCCTCCAAAGCCCAGGCCTGCCAGGAAAACCTAACCCCTCCATCCAACTCGCTGGCATGCCCTTAGACTTCAGCAGTACAATTCCCTTAGAGAACTTAATTCCTTTATATCAGCTTGAGGTTTTCCCTTAGTCCCCAGGGGAAAAAAATAAAAGGGGTTGGGGGTGGTGAATGCGGAAGAGTCATCTTTGAACGATTTTACTGTGTTTCATATTTGTCAAAGTGACTTTCAGTAATGCCTGCTTTTACACCAGCAGTAACTCTGGCCTCAGGATTATCCTAAAACCACTGCTAACTCTGGCCTCAGGATTATCTAAAACCACTGCTCTCCTTTTCTCACTTCAAATATGAGGAAAAATCTAGGACAAAATACTCCTGTGATCTGCAGAAACATGTCAGAAATGTCATTTCTTCATGAAAAGCCTCAAAAATGTCCATCAGATATACAAATGGGTGGTTTCAGAAGAGCAGCACTCGCTAGAAAACGCACACGGAGTTAGCCCAGTCTGCTTACTTGCAGTTTTTCCTGTAGATTCACTATCCTGACTTAAGAAATCAAACAAATTCTACTGATGTTGGCCTACAGGATGCATACATTTATGGGGGGGTATATGAAGCACTTTGGGGAGCAGGTGGGGGGAGCAGAGACCATACTGCTGAATCAGTGATACTTAGGATTCTGACATATATTTTGCTTATAGTTCTGCTAGATGATGTCTGTGCATGGACACGTTATTTCAGCTATAATACATTGATGCAGTAAAAGCCAGATGATATCCCAGGCCCTCCATGACAGTTCCACCAGTGTTAGGGGCTGCAAATTTTGGTATTCAGAACAAGCCATTTGAATGTGCAGTCTTCCTTCTCTCTTATCTTCCCCAAGAAATTTTGCTGGTGCAATACTGCTGAGAGCTTATATTCAGATGGGCACTTCTTACTTGACATTTGAGAAGAAAAAGCTAAACCTTTCAGATTAATGTGTAGCAAATGTTTTTGTAAGCTTTGGAATTAGCAATTGCAAAATTTCTTGTACAAAGTTTGAAGAAACATTCTGCAACTTTTATAAAACATGCAAATTTGGACAACCATTACTTCTGTCTCAAGAACATCCAACAGTGAAATCATGTTCATAGGTTCTCAAAGAGTTCTTTTTCCAGAAGACTAATATTTAAGAAAAGTTTATTATGTCCAAAGACAAAAAAATACTTATTTTAAACCTTACAGTATACTTGATACCTTAGTATTTCCATCATAAACATATTTAACTCAAGTAGCAATCAGTCTGGGAGACAAACCAAACAGGTTCTTTTGGACTAGAACATCAGTTTGACTACTACCTTTAGTCTGTATCAAAAGGGCTCATGTCTGTTTGTAATCAGCATCAGCTGAATATCAGAAAAGTTACAGACAGAAAAATAGTATTTGTCACTTCTTCCAGGTGCAAAATTCCAATACCACCCAAAGATGAGTTAGCGGTCTTCTCTATAGAGGGATGAGGAGAAAAAAACCCCATGTTGTTTGCTGTAGGTCTTGAGCTAAGGATGGGATGGACTTCATTCCTCACACAGGAAACACATTTTGCCTTTTGTGAACAGGTACATTGCTGCACAAAGCCATCAGTCTTTAGCAATTTCAGCATCACTTAAACTGGACTTGAAAGTGGGAGACTAAAGGATGCAATTTTTCAGTGTGCTAACACAGATCTATGATCCAACACTGATCTTCTTGTAAGTACCTGATATTTGTATTTTAGAACCAATAAAACCTTGTGCCTTTATTAAAAGATAAAACAAAAGTATAAAACAGTATTTATAAACCATCAAGAATCCCATGGAAAAAGCAGTACTCTGCTGGTTCCATTTTCTAGCAACACAGAACTGCAATATGGTTTTTCTCAGGGGTACTTTACATTTTGCTGCTGCCTTACACAGAACACAGCAAACAGTAACAGAAAACATAAGAACTGTTAATTTCTTTTTGGACTGGCTTTTCCTGACCGACAATTGTTGGAAAGTAATAATCCATGTTTTTTTCAACTAAAACCTAAGTTTTCTTCTTTGAGCTCTGTCCTTGATATGGTTAAATAAATCAAGTTAAAATGATGAGGAAGCTCAATCTTATAGCAAAAAAGCAACACCCAAGTTAAAGGCTTTTATGTTGTTGGCATTGCCTTGCTCCAAAGCACAGCTAGTAGAAGGAACCCTCAGTCCCAAAAGACTTGGAGAGCTGTGATCATGGGATAGACCGGTTAATAGGAAAAGAGAAGACATCACCCAGTCCCTTCCCCATCACCTGGCATCTGAACTATGTATACTTCCATTTCAGACTTGCTGACCATGCTCTATGCTGATTTTTTTTTCCTTCCTTTTCCTTTTTTCTTTCCTTCTGTACTCTGGAGACCTGCTATGGAAGTGACTTCTGCAGTGCCTAAGGTATGAAGTTTGCCCGTGAGGAGGTAGGAGTCTCTGCAATCTACCCCCACCACTGCAGCATAACAGAAATGCATAGTTCCCACTCTGGACCTTGTGCATCCAAGCAGGGCACTTCTGGATCTGGCCCTTTGGTAGCAGTATATAATTCAGTGTTGCATAAATGCACATTAAGAATCTTAAGGCATCTGTCTTAACTTCCCTGCTCTGCAATAGTGCTTACAAGAATCCATTGTACTGTGCAGAAACTTGAATTTCTTGTCTCTTCCTAGAATGTTCATGTTCCATTTTATCCTGCTCAACTTCTTCCAAACGAAATTAGGTAATATTCAAGCTCAAAATGTGTTGCAGAAACCTAGTGAAACAAAAAAGGTAATTAATGGAATTATCCAATTAACTTTGAAAAAACACATCATAGTGCATTACACAAATGCACCTGGGTAATGTAATTTACAGACTTCTGATTAAGGAAAGTAGTTAAGGCAACTTTGACTCAGAAATAGCCTTCTGGGAGGTGTGGGTTTTTGTTTCACACCTCTTATGTTTTAGAAGATCATCTGTGCTAAGAACATCAATCCATCACCACTGATCTGTGTCTAAAGTATCCTGGATCCCTGATTGGCAATTTAATTTTTGAATTGCTAGATTTGAGGACACAAATGGTATTTGCCTAGGTGAGGCTGGGGGACTGGCCTTCTTTTGCAAATCAAGCTCTGTACACTAGAATAAGCCATGACTTTGCTTCTGCTGCGTGTTAACAGGCCCAAAATTTAAAAATACAACTATTGGCTTGTTACAGGGTATTATGGAAGTGCATTGAACAGATGCTGGATCTCACAGCTACTGCACAGTTACTTACAAATGCAAGACTGAAACTAACTATCTTGGCCTACAGAAACTGTGATAAAATACAACTGAAATCAGAATGGTTCTAACATTGTGTTACTGAGTTATTTTAAGGTAACACATACCCAAATGCTTTTGCATTGGGTGCAATTATGCACTTTTAAAACTAGTGTAGTTTGGGCAAGTGTGACACAAACTACAGATTCTTCCTTTATCAAACCTGGCCTCACTTTAGGAAGAGAGGGAGAATAGAAAGGAAATTAATCTCAAACTACTACCAATTAACTGTCCCACTTAAGACAGTCATTTATGCTCCCTCTCTAGGTCAGTGGAAAGAAAGATTAAGATGTTTCTATAATACCCTATCAAAGGCTGCTGGGATGAGCTGCTCTCAGAAACTTCTATTCCCTTCTATGAAGAACAGAAAAGCCTCTGTAACCTATTTAGATCAGATTAGGTTTTATATAGCTAGAGGCTGAAAGGAACCCCTTCCTTGGGACATTCTTTTGCACATTTATATACAATTAAGAAAAGTTGGAAAGGGGAATCACACCATTGGTGAGTTCTCATGATTGAGTAGGTTTTTCAGAAGTCCCACTAACTAGTCTAATTTTGGTTTTGTATGAGTTTACACTGAGCAATCTGACCAACATCAGCCCAAGCATCACACCACCACCCGCAAAGACCTTTTAGAAAGATTTTTTTCCTTGAAACAAACCAAACCCCTTCCACAACTGTAATTTTAGGTCAGAAGGCTCCTTAAAAAAAAAAAGGAAAGGAAAAAAAAGAGTTATGCTAAAATTACTGAGCTTACCAAATTCAAATGTAGTGTTTTGTTTCTGATAAAAATGGGAATTACTTGCAAAATCATCCCTCACCAAAAAACCCACAACAACCAAAAAAAAAGAGGCAGTGCGTAATGACTCAGCTCCAGCTTCTACAGCTGTTAGTTGACCAGATAATATTTGTTTCTCTTCCAGAGTGAAAAAATTAATGGGAGCTTGTAAGCTCACCACAGTAGAAAGTCAACATAAAAGAAGTCTAATTTAGTCATTGGAAATACACCAAGAGAAGTTACATATATGCACCAACACTCACTGAATTTCCTAAATGCAAAGTGCACACAGAGAACTTTAATGCAAAAACATTCCAGAAGATCACTGTCAATTCCAAACGTGACAGAGCTGCCTATATGCAGACACCTGTATTCACTTACTGACCTTCCTTCCTCGAGCACATGCAGCTTCCTAAAGAGCAGAACACGGCCCACCAATATATGATCAAGACATTTAAGGAGCTCTTGCTTAAGAACAGCTCTTCCTCAAGACAGCATTTCATCTTGGAATTGCATTTAGCATCAGATTCTTTTCCCTGGTCAGGTAACAAATCCAGCACTACCCACTTCAATCTAAATTACAGGATTAACCTGACTCATCTCAGACCTAGCCAGCCCATGTTTCCTGCACTACAGCATTACTCCCATTCTTGTCTTCTCAACAGTCATTCTGAATTTTGTTTAAACTTTTCTATTACTCATCCAACATCAGAGGACTCCTCTGCATTCCATGACTAGTTGATTTTTGACTTTGAGATGTCTATTTTTATTCATACATGTACAGAAACAGCAGTCAATTATGTTAGTCTTACCTGTTTCTCACTGAGATGGTTGGTTAGTAATTAGCTGAGATCAGCTTTCCAATGAAACTATAATATGCTTTTTTGCACCTAGAACGTGAGAGAATCTCAATTATGTGTTTTTGCAGATTTGCATAACAAATAGCAAAGATTTCAAGCCAGAAAGCACATTTACCCTGTTGTGCCTATTTTACAAAAATATTTTCATCCCCCTAATAAAGCATAAAAGATCCCAAATCTCAGAACTGAAGTGCAAAAGTGAGAATTATCTATCCATCTACCACCCAGTACCTCAACATAGTAACTAATTTTGAAGCAGAGCATGGGATGCAAGTTAGCCTTAAGTTTTAAACGTGCAGACTTGATTCCATGGAACACATTTTCTTCTACACCACTCCAGCCAATTCCTAAGGACTTTCTAGGCCTCAAAAAAACCCCACCATAAACAAAACCATTACCTGATTTCACATTTTCCTCTTCAGGGCCAGTTTCCACCCACTGACAATCACCAGCTAGCAACCGATTTTGTGATTCACTGAGTGGTCGAGTAGGAAAGGACTGATTGGCTACAGAGCTGAAAAGTAAGCAAGGTAAGTAAGGAATTCTGTAATACCAGTAGCTGCTTCAGACAATGCTAGAATAGTGAAATTACTTAAAAGCAAAGCTAACAACAACAAACCCTACAGTGCCAGCGGGAAATGGCTGCCTGCCCCCAACTCTAATTCCTCTATAAGCTTGTTCCAGTCCTCAATCTAAAATAAACCCTTACCTGACACAGGGCACTCAGCTCTAATGGAAAAAACCCACAGATTGATACACGAGAAATGGCACCCTGACAATAACACTGCCACACAGCTAGAAAGAAAACCTATGCAGCACCATCTGGAAGAGCAACCAAATGCCATCTTATCCCATGCAAATGCCAGGGCCTTCTTCTGAACAATCTTCTAAATGTAAAAGGAAACTTTGCTGTTTGCACAAGGGTCCTGTTCTTGTGTAAATTCCACAGGTTATGTTGTACTGGAAGTAATTTCTTCTCTGTATTGCCTTTGAACTGTCTAACGTCTGGTAACTCAGGTGATTGCTGTTGGCAACAACCTTCAGCTACAAATTCACCAAACTAGGCAGAAGACTTCTAAAGTGGCAAATGCAAACACCCCTAGAAACTGCACACAGAGACTCTTGTCTCTTTGAAAATACACTGAAGACACAGAACATGCAAATTTGGGAGGGATAAAAATGAGCTAAAAACCCCAGTATCAGAGACCTATTTCTCTTGCAAACTGTCACAGCATTACCTGTTTAAACACGCTCAAGGAGATGAAATACAAATAATACCTTGCCTTTCACAAAAAAACCAAAAACCAAAAAACAAAACAACAACAAAAAAAACCAAATAAACAAACCAACAGACAAACCACTTCTTTTTTTTTTTTCTATGGATGATTATTCAGTTTTCCCTAGGACTTTTTTGATTGCTGTTAAGAGCCAGTAAACTCTCTTACTTTCCGTATTACTGTTTCCTTAGAGCCATATCCTCTGTTACAACAAAACCAAGACACAGTCGTTTTTAGTGTTAATCCATTCTGTCCTTCACTGAAGACTTACAAACTTACTTTGAAGATCACAAGAAGCATAAAGAATTCAAAAACTAACTTTGAAACATTTTTTGTTCTCTAGATGAAGTACTAAACAGTACAAAATCAGTTTCTTAAGTGCTACAGTTACCTTTTGGCAGGTTCATTTTGGCTTGAGACTGCAAGTTGCTCTGGATCCATAATCACCAAACGAGTTGGGAAAGTACATCCATCACCCAAACTAAATGAGAAACAAAGACTCAAATCACTGTTGGTAGTTGACTTAAACAAATTGAACAAGGACCCATGCAAAAGGCAAAGGCTACAGGTTTGAATCAATTACCTGAGTACAGTGTTGAACTCCAGACTTTAGGAAGGCAGTTCTACCACTAAATCAGATGATCAGTTAATTAAATCTTGGAGCTCAATTAATTCCCACCCTATCACTCAGTATGGATTGCTGTGCACAGCACGAGTCTGTGTATTTCAGAAACACAGATGTATTTCTGTAGACTGTAGCCCTAATCTTCCCCCAAACCAGCGTGCACACATGGTAAAGACTCTCTGGTATTTATAACCCCAGAAGCTGTATCATAAATAACATTCTGGTGGCCATGCTTTCCCCTTCACCCATAATTCTGAGGTTAGCTAAGCCTTCTTTTAAAGTTTATCAGGATAAAATGTGGTAGCAAAACATTGATCCATCTACAGTGGAGCTTCTGTCTTTAATCACATGGTAGTTGAGCAAACAGCTGAGTCACCTTAAGCTGTTGGTATTACCTCTGCTGTTTGATACCAGACCTCAGCTTCACAAACAGGTTCAGCAACATTTTTACCTGATACACAGCCCCTCAAAAGCAGTATTGAAACACAGTTCCTACTTTGTTCTGCTGAATTCTGGTAGTGGAGGGACTGGGCAGCACATCAGTCTTGCTTCATCAAGCTTGTCTGCAACTCCCTAATGCTGTCTCAGCTGATGTTTTAAATCCAGCATTTTTCGTATCAGATTTTTTCCCCTTTGTTGCTTATTTACATGCACTTTCTTACATAGCTTTCGATTCCTAAAGTGTCATCTACAGCAAAAGAAAGCTGTCAAGTTTTTTCAGGGGCAAGAAGGGGTGTTTTTAAATTGATGTTTTGATGCAGCTGTTTGATCTCCTCTGAGTTGCTGATTTCTGCTCTATAATCAAACACTAAGACTACCACCAAAAGGTGTACAATTTTTGCAATACGCTTCTCAAAGCTTTCTAAACTTCTGCATTTAAAAGGCTCTTGTTAACAAGCTCCCTGTCTTTGAATGAAAATGCTGTGCAGAGTTTGATAGTTTTCTCTTGCACATTTTCCCCGTACCAATATTTATTGTACCAGATATACAAGTTGGCTTTTCAGCTGTGCTTTACTTTTTAGTAGAAAGGGAAGCAAGGCAGAAGTCATGGAATCAATTTATTCCCTAATTCATTACTGTTCAGACTAAATACCTGGTAAAGATAGGGAGTAGCCAATACTTCTTTTCATCTCCAAAAACCTCCCTTAGATTTTTGCTGCATCCAAGAGAAAAGCCATTTTTATCAGGACCATTTCGAAATGTGGGTGCACGAAATGTTTCTGTAAAACAAAAACATGCAATTCCTTAAACCAGTAAGGAGTCGGGGAACATGAAGAAACAAACTCAAACTTCTCTGCTGTGGAACCAGTGGTGGGCAAGGTGAGGAGATCTTGTTGTATATGGGGGAGGGGGAGGGGAAAGAAAAAATAATCTCAAGTAATCAGAGAGAAAAAAAAAATCACAGGGTTAGTGAAAAATAAGAAAATCAGGTAAGCAGAACAGTCACCTTGTCAACTTTCTCTCTTCACATTTAACAGAGTCTGAGATAAAGCTAAGTACCATCAGCATGCCAAAGATAACCACATACATCCCTTATTCCTTGGTGACTTGCTCTCTCTTCAGCCTTCTTTGTGCAGAAGACTTTCCCTTTTGGAGGTAATTTACCATAAGCACTGCTGGACCTAAGCCCATACAGAAGAGGTTTTTCCACATCTGCCAAGTTAGGAAGCTGAATTAAGAGCATCCTGTGCTATGAAGATGAAATCTATTACATTAGAAACAGACACATGAACTATAGCAAACCACCACGATTTTTCTACTCAGTCCATTTACACCCTTGGCCAAGAACTGAGAGGACTCATTGCTCTCCCTCCACACCAGTAGCTTGTCTTTTTACATCATGATCCAGAAAGCAGATAAAGTACCGTGTTGCCAATTATGACCACTGACTTTTGGGTAAGGAATATGTTAAAGTTTTCTTCAAAGCTAAAAAGAAACTGAATATTCCTTACCTGTAGATATGTCAAAAGAAAAAGAATTCAAACAACTCTCCTGTCAACCAATCAAAAAAATTCTAGCAAAAAAATTCTACCTGAAAATTATTTTACTTTTAAGCAACCCACTTAATTTTTAAGGTTAAAATTTTAAATTCCATTGAAAGATATAAGATTTTGACTTACTCAGTTGAGGAAATACTCATCAGTCCCTGTCCCCCCACACACTGCAAAAAACACTCTCAAGTGTTTCCCAGCAAGAACTCCAAATATTTTAATTAACGCACAGAGCTCGGTTATGCTGATCAGTGCCATTTAAAACATCTAGACACAATAATTATGGGAATCTCTTATTATGTAGGAAATGTGCGTCAGAATTTTCATTTTTTTGCACTTTTACAAGCCATTTCCTAATAATAAGGTCAGTTTTCTTTCACAGGATTTAGGAATACTCTTTTTTATCGAGTTCAAAATGTACATGCTCATACATAGTAGAGCTTCTGACTTGGTAGGGGCTACCCAGCTACTCAAAGTATTAGAAAAACAGATTGGCAAGTAGAAATTGGGTTACATACATCACACTATATAAAAACCCAACAAAAATGCAGAGGTCTCAAAAACACAAACAAAATAAATGAACTGTCATCATGAATCTGAATGCTTGGCTCCAGCATGCAGGACCCCCCACAGGCTTCATTTTCCCATGTTTCACCTTTAATTATTTCCACCAAATATGCTTTTTATTGCACAGTATTTAAAAATTCAATTTATATGTGATGCCATATCATGTAGGCCTCACATTCTCACTGAATTGTAATTTTTCTGGACAAGGAAAAGTTCCATAATCCAATTAACTGACCTATAGTTGATCTGTTTTTGCCAACTAGCCAGCAGTGGTAGCTGAAGAGTGACAGTATGCTGATGAAGAACATGGCTGCCACAAAGAAAAGGAATAGTACGTGGAACTTTGCATGGGTATCTGGCAATTCATTCTGGGGAGAAACAGAGAAAGAGATTAATATGTTAACACTTCCTAGCAACTAAAGCAGTATTGTTGCTGAACATTTCCTGCCACACCCAGTCTGCTATAGGTCTTTCACCTCAGTTTTCATGAAAGAAAAGCACCAGCCCAGCTTTCCTTTCATGTCGTGTTAAACTGGTATACAACAGCTTCCCCCAGGTTTAGTATTGTGAGTGCACACATTCATCTGTGGTTTTCAAATGCACAAGTAGAGGGCAAGGCAAAACATTTTCTATACCAGAAAATGTTAACTGTGCAGCCACAGCCAAAGAGACATAGGGAAAATATGTCCAAAGTCACTTCCTCTGAAGGGGGAAAAAAGTGCAATTCCTGACATAAGGTAGTAATACTGAACCTAATTCTGAACTGGTATAATGAACGTAAAAGGGAAATGTTTGTCATGAACAAGTCCTAAACAGGACATCTTCAATTTTTGATGACCTCTAATGTTTAAACAACAACCAGCATATACCTAGCAAACCAAATTTGCCACGTCTGACCAGGCAGAAGTGATTCACCAGAAGTCTATGTGAAAAACAACAATTTCAGTATAACCACCATAAAGACACCAACTCCCACCCATATCAGATTGTCCATTCCACCCTGAACTATTTTCAGACTTCCACTTCCAAAAGGCCAGTGGGATTTGTAAGAATACTATTCCAGTTCTATATCCTCAAAATCACAGCACTTTTAAGCAGTTGACCTTTAACAACATTATGAAAGCAGAGAGGCTATTTTTACTCAGCTATTTACTTAGCATTACTTTTTCCATTGCTTTTTCCATTAGCGCATTCAGCACACCCATTTATCTACAGCTGACTTTCTTTTTTAAGCTAAAACACATTTCAATTAAGATCAAGTGCACATAGGTATATCCATTTCCCTGTACATGGCCTGTATTCACAGGCAACCGAGTACAAGTCTCCTTCCTTCTGTGATGATGTAAATACCTGCCATGAATGACTGGACTAGAAAAATTGTAGTAGGAACAATATTTAAATAATGACAGCAATATTTTACCTTTGGACAATTCTCTGCAGCTTTCCTGCGGCAAAGCTTTGCGCAAAGAAAGACAATTTATTAAACACTAGTATTATGTTAAGACAAAGTGTTTGAAAACAGCACAGGCTTTGTTAAGAACAAAATGGTTGGTGTGCAAATGTGGATGTGCTGATTTCCAAAGCACATCAACAGCTTTAGCCCCTGTTCTCCAAGAAAATGGAGGAGAAGTATGCAAGAGCCCACTACTAACTTCCAAGGCATGAAATTTTCTACTGAAGCATAGAAGTATTGGAATTCAGATTGTGACTGGATCACTTTCAAGTGGTTGCTCAGCTTGGACAGCATGACTATGCCAATTTTCTTCTTTGCTAGTTGTTTCCATCACAAGTAAGGTTTATGTGAATATTCTGTACAATGAAACGGTTCACAAAGGTCTGAAAAAGCTCAGAATACTCCTGAGGTATAAAGTAATGGTTTATTAATTACAAAATCTTCCTGACTTCAGAACATATCCATTACCATTAGATGTAGTTTCAGCCAAAGTCATAAAAAATAAATTGCCATTCTTTGCACAATTTTCTTCATTTAAAAAAGACCAGATAACACATCAGTACAGTTCTTCTTTCTAATTTCCTTCAATACAGAGCAGTTTGTAGGATGTATCTTTAGTATAACTCCTGAAATTGAACCAGTGCTTGAGAAAACAAAGGAAGAAACAGGAAAGCTGGGTTCAAATTAGCTTTTAAATTCCAAACTTTATACCTAAAGAGTGATATCTTGGCTAAGAGGCTAGCACTTAACTAATCTGTTGTAGGCAGGATGTATGGCTTTTAAATTATTTAAATTAATCTGTGCAGAAAGCTTAGGGAGAGCCCAAGCATCTACATTAGAGTCAGGCAGATATACACAGCATTTTGAAAAGTGCTGGCTACCATCAGATAATTCTACAGTAAGCAAACGACAAGCAGAGTCCAGCTCTCTAAACTGCCATTTAAGTTCAGTTTCCTTTTCACTGCCCATCTTATTACTTATTTACTGACAATTTATGCAACAGTCCCTCTTCCACCTGCAGTAGGGATATGTTGTGTTTTATGATCCCCCAAAATCCAGCCTAGCAAAATACTCCAGTTGCTGCTTATTCCTAAGCTTCATGTTGAAGCCATAAATCTTTCTACCTCAGAGCACACTGCAGTGTTCCCCAGTTGCCCAAGTGATTTTTGTAACTTGAATTCCTATGACTCTTTTGAAATTACATATGTAAACAAAATAATTCTCTACAAGGAATTCTCAGGACAGTTTATTTTGATACTGAAAAAGCAGCAGCAGCTTAGTCTTTGTGTTTTCTGTGGGTCAGAAAAATCTAAGTTTATTTCACTTTGCATCTTCCTAAACCAGCAGCTCTATAACCTGGAGGATTTTTTGAATTATGCATGATTAATCTGCATGATCCCCAGGGTGCATTTACCTCTTCTGACTACCCAGTTTCAGCCACTGGTTTTAACTTCTTGAATGACAGTTACAGAACTGAAGCATCTTTCAAAAAAGGCCAATTCTTTACTGGAGAGAAGCGTGCAGTCTTTGAGTGTGTATAACAGGCTTATTCACAGTGGTGTTCTAGCAGCAGTCCACATGCCCCCCGCATGTGAGAAGAGAATGAAACTTCACACATTCGTTATTTAAGATCATTATGCTCAGCAGCAGCACAGAAGCAGAGACTTGCAGGGGAGAGAGCTGCAGAGTTTACAAAAGGAAGCAATTTGCACAACACAATCTGAACTACTTAGCACACAATAGGCTGAAGCCAGTCACTATTCAAGAGTCCCCAACAAACTCCTTCACAAACAGTCATTTGATCGTGTATCAGGTCATAAAACCCTTCAAACAAAAAAAGTGCTGTCTGAGCTTGATTTGTTCCTCATTTTTGAGTAGATAGGTCTAGCCTAATCTTGGAAAAAAACTCAGATCTGGTCTATGTCCTTAGTGCATAGGCAAGAGGAATGAGTTCTAACTAATGAATCACTCCTTTTTTTTACCCCCACTTTTGTTAATACAACCAAAGTTTTGCAGAAGTACGTGCCATCCACCCAGGGCACGTATCACATCCTTTATTTAGCTATACTCAGGACTGAAATTTAATTTGGAGGACAGTGAAAGACACGGAAAATGACTGGAAAACGTAATGGTTTCAAGGAGGAGGCAGTGCAGCAAGAGTAAGAGTAGACACAAATATAGGCTGGGAAGCACCACCATGCACTGTGTAAACAAGGCATCAAGCACTGGGCGTCCAGCCAGTGAGGGCATTTGTGTCAAATATATTTAGTTAAACTGACATTTTATCTGCTCATCTTTAACAACCTCTGAGGTCGAAATAAAAATGTCACGAGCATAGAAAAAGTAGTTATGAGTATAAACAAAGCAGTCACGTTCCCTTGATCTACAAAACAGATTTTAACATCAGCATCAGGGTGCAAGCCTGTGGTAAACATTTCCAGCCAGTGTAGTTGTTCCACTACTGTATGCCCAGAATCAAGACCTTTCTTCAGCACTCCTGCATAGAGCATGAAAGGTGCTATGTAAAAGTCTTGCATGTGCAAGTGAGAAACACAAAGGCTTTCTTCAACAGAAGAATTCGGTAGGTGTGCGTGTCTCACAATGTTTCCAAGTATCTGCGTAGGAGCATTGTGTCTCTATGCAAGCATTATCAACAGCGCAAAACAATGGATTGCTGCATTTGTGTAGTTAGCATATACACCTCCACAACCTCATTACAAGTTCTTCCCCCAGGCTACATTCCCCAAGAAGCAGTCCATAGTTCTTTCCAACACTGGATATATCCAGCAGTTTGTTGCACAGTCTCTGAAAAACTGTGAGGAAGCAAAAACTAAGCACTACCTTCTGAAGGTACACTGTAACATTTCCTATAGTCAAGCTTTGGGGGAAAAACAACATTGATTTGCTCAGTTTGTTAGAGCATGGTGCNTACACCTCCACAACCTCATTACAAGTTCTTCCCCCAGGCTACATTCCCCAAGAAGCAGTCCATAGTTCTTTCCAACACTGGATATATCCAGCAGTTTGTTGCACAGTCTCTGAAAAACTGTGAGGAAGCAAAAACTAAGCACTACCTTCTGAAGGTACACTGTAACATTTCCTATAGTCAAGCTTTGGGGGAAAAACAACATTGATTTGCTCAGTTTGTTAGAGCATGGTGCTAACAACACCAAGCTTGTGGGTTTTTAATCTATGTATGGGCCGTTTACTGAAGAGTTGGACTCCATAATCCTTGTGGGTCCCTTCCAACTCAAAATATTCTGTGGTTCTGTGCATCCACAGAGCCTCAACGGAAAATGTCCAAACAGCAATCTGTCTGATGCTGCAGCAGACAAAGCTGAGCACTAGAAATACACTGAAGCAGTCTACAGACAGCACGTGTCAGCAGCATTCTGCTTTGGTTTGCATATGGATGTAGAGAGAATCTTCCAGTCAACAGCACTTGCCTAAAAGCTTAATACAAGAGACATATAAAATTTTGCAAGCCTACATGA